>ML342485.1:0-25077 GCA_005239505.1 Nicotiana paniculata | reverse complement strand
GGGGGGGGGGGGGGGGGTTGTGACGACCAAAAGGGTCATCACCTATGTTATTACCCATTCCGTACTTCCGAGGCTTTGAAAACCTCCTTTGTATTTGCCTCGATTTGCGTATGAGATTCTGTGAAACAAATGCAAAGATTTGATATTAAAATGAATAAATTTGATTTTGGTCAATATTTTGGGTAAACGGACCCGAACCCGTGATTTGACAGTCCCGGAGTGTCTGTAGGAAAATATGGGACTTGGGAGTATGCACATAATAGAATTACGAGGTCCCAAGCCCAAGAAATAAATTTTTAAGTAAAATTATTTTCTGAAAATATTTAAGGAAATTGAAAATGAAATCTGACTAGAAAGTAATGGTATCGGGCCCGTATTTTGGTTCCAGCCCCCGATACAGGTCTTATATATGGTTTAAGCACTTTCTGTAAAGTTTGGTTGAAATCGGATTTCGTTTGATGTGTTTCGGACTTAAAAATGGAAAACTAGATGTTTTATGAAATTTGATAGGATTCATGGGCTTTGAGGTTTAATTTGATGTATATGATGTTGTTTTGGCGATTTGATTGCACGGGAAAATTCGTAGGATGTTGTGTGAGTAATCTGTGAAATTTGGTGTCGTTCAGAGATGTATAGGTCAGTTCGACACGTTGTTAGCGAAGTTAGAAAACTTAAAATTCCTAAGTTTGGTTATTGAGGTTTGGGGGTGTGAATTCAAGTTTTAGTGTTGTTTTGATGTTCCGAAGGCTCGAGCGAGTCCGTACTATGATTTGGGACTCGTTGGTATATTTGGATTAGGGCTCGGGTGGGCCCAGGTGCCTTCCGGGAACCTAACATGGCTAAAAACCAGCAAACTCAGCTGTTGGTGCACATGCTCTGGTGTGACCGCAGGTGCGGTTGCCCAGCATCGCAGATGCGAGACCGCAAGAGCGGTCCCAGGCATCGCAGGTGCGAGCACCAGTGGCCGGGCCAGCCTTCACAGGTACGGAGCATTTCATCGCAAGCGCGAGACCGCAGATGCGATCTCCCCTTCGCAGGTGCGATCCCAGACCCCCCAGCCCAATTCCACAGGTGCGAGGTTCTCCTCGCAAGCGCGAGACCGCAGGTGCTGTCCCAACCATCGCAGGAGCAATCACTGTGCAGGCAATAAGTTTAAATACGGGATTTAAACCCATTTCTCTCATTTTTCATCTTCTTCCTTAGGCGACTTCCACCATTTTTAAGAGCTTTCGACTAGACCTTGTGAGGTAAGTAAATTCCACCCATAAATTTGTTTCATGCATGCATCTTGGCCTAATTAACAACACAAATTAGTGCATAAATTCAAGAAAATGGGTAGTAACCTAGAACTTGTGATCACCTTAAAATTTTCTGTGAATTGGCCATGAAATCAAGTAAAATTTGTATATTTATGATCCTTAGGCCTTGGGTGAGTGTTTCCTTCGAGAGTTTCGAGAATCCGAGTGAGCGGGCCCAGGTTCAAATTTTGATAAATTTGAAAGAATGCTAGGAAATGGATAATTAGGCCATGTAATTGAATCTTTGAATCCTTATTGATATACTTGATTTGATTATGCCTAGATAATACCATTCCGGAATCGAATTCTAAAGGAAAAGCTGTGTTAGAGGGTTGATTGCTATAGTTTGGACCCGAGGTAAGTGTTTGGTCTAACCTTAGCTTGAGGGAATAGGAGTTGAGTATTATTTGCTATTTGCTAATTGTCAAATACGATGTATAGGCATGGTGAGGTACATTGGTGTCTAGCATGACCGTGAGTCCTTATATTGTGAATATTCTGACTTTGTCGTAATTGCTATGCCTAATTGAGGATTTCTATGCGTTGTAACGGGTATGTGAAGGGAATTGTAATCTTTTTTGTAGCATTGGCTCAAATTGTGAAATGAATAGTGAAAATATATGAAAGAATTACATCTTGGAGCATTAGCTCAACTTGTGAAATGAATAATGAAGGTATATGAGATAATTACATTCTTTGGAGCATTGGCTCAAGTAATAGAATAAATGATGGAAATGAAAGTGAAAGAAAGAGAAACAGTTATTGAAAGATACCCTTGCCGGGTCATCATTGTATAGTTCCCTTGCCGGGATTTGATTGTTTAATTGATGTTCTCTTGCCGGGATTTAATTGTTTAATTGGTGTTCCCTTGCCGGGATTTGATTGTTTGATTAATGTTCCCTTGCCGAGATTTGATTTTTTAACTGATGTTCCCTTGCCGGGATTTCTATTTTCACTCTGTCTATTTCCTTGCCCTTTTTTGTGATTGCTGTTTGCGTGAGGAAGAGTGTTAAAGCAAGAAGGGTGATGCCGTGCCATGTTTATATTTATTATGCACGAGGGGACATTCCGTACCATGTTTTATATTGATTATGCACGAGGGGACATTTCGTGCGATGTTTATATTTATTATGCACGAGGGGACATTCCGTGCCATGTTTATATTGTTATTATGCACGAGGGGACATTCTGTGCCGTGTTTACATTGATTATGCATGAGGGGACATTCCGTGCCATGTTTTATATTGTTATTATGCACGAGGGGACATTCTGTGCCGTGTTTACATTGATTATGCATGAGGGGACATTCCGTGCCATGTTTTATATTGTTATTATGCACGAGGGGACATGCCGTGCCGCATCTTTCACTGTTAATCTGTGTTGTCATTTCCCGTTATGATTTTTAGGATATTTCAGACTGTTATTTTCGTTTCTGTCATTTCAATATTTGGTATCTCTTACCCCCAGCATGTTCTCCCCGTAATTTTACTCTTGTTTAGTATCTGTTATATTATTGAACTGCACAGGTACATTTTGTTATCATGTCTTAGCCTCATCACTACTTCGCCGAGGTTAGGCTCGACACTTACTCAATACATAGGGTCGGTGGTACTGATGCTACACCTGCACTTCTTTTACGTTGTGCAGATTTCGCAGCCGGACCCGGAGGACATCATTAGTGGGAGTGTCTTTCAGCTCATCATAGAGGCTTCAAGGTATACCCGCTGGCGTTCGTGGGCCTTGGCGTCTCTTCCATCCCTTTGTCTTCGATTCTGTCTTGTTTTTTTCCTTTAGTCTCAGAGGAAGACATGTATTTCCTTTCAGACTTGTACTTAGCACTGTTAGACAGTTCGTGGGTTTATGACACCAGGTTTTTGGGAAATCTTGCGTCGAGGTATTGTGATTGTCTTTACTTAGCTTAAAACCGTATTTAGTTTCGCTGTTTAATTTGTGAACTGATTTAGCTTATGCTGTTAGAATGAGGTTATTATGCTAGTTTAGCTATACACATGGGCTTGTCTAGCGGGTTCAACGTTAGGCGCCATCACGGCCCGACTGTGGGATTTTGGGACGTGCCAAGTTGGTATCAGAGCACTAGGTTACTTAGGTATCACAACTCATAGACAACTTGGTAGAGTCTGAGGGATCGGTACGGAGACGTCTGTACTTATCCCCCAGAGGCTGCAGAGTTAGAATGACTCCATATTTCTTTTCTTCTCTGTCGTGCGCTATGATTCTGAGTACTGGTTGAGTTTCTATTATATTCTCTCACAGATGGCGAGGACGCGTGCTTCCTTTGGTTTCGCCCAGCAGCCTGACACTCCTGCTATAGCTCTTACTCGGGGTCGAGGTCGAGGACGAGGCTGTGCTAGAGGCCGAGGCCGGGGACGGGCTCAGCCTAGAGCAGCAGCCCCAGTGGAGGACCCTCATGTCGAGTTTGACGAGGAGGTCTCAGTTCCGGCAATCCCAGTTGGACCAGCTCAGGTCCTAGAGGGGTTTATAGCTACCCTAGTGCTTCAGGATGCCCTTGTCCGTCTAGTCGGATTCATGGAGAGTGTAGAACAGGCGAGTCTTCTTCCTACAGCACCAGCCGTCTCTCAGGCTGGGGGAGGTGCCCAGACTCCTGCAGCCCGCGTGCCAGAGCAGCTAGCTCCACAGTTACAGACTCCGGCATCTCAGCCAGCCGGAGCAGCTCAGCCGAGTATTGCAGCACCGGTAATAGAGGGAGCACCTATGTCAGCAGATGCTCTGTGGAGACTGGAAAGGTTCACCAAGTTATTTACTGCTACTTACACTGGTTCAACATCAGAGGACCCCCAGGATTATTTGGACAGCTGCCACGAGGTTCTTCGGAACATGGGCATAGTGGAGTCCAACGGGGTTGACTTCGCTACTTTTCGGTTATCTGGCGCAGCCAAGAGTTGGTGGAGAGATTATTGCCTAGCCAGACCAGCTGGATCCACACCTTTGACTTGGACTCAGTTCTCAGAGGTATTTCTGGGGAAGTTCCTTCCCATTACTCAGAGAGAGGACCTTCGTAGGCAGTTTGAGCGTCTCCAGCAGGGATCCATGTCTGTCACTTAGTACGAGACCAGGTTCATCACTCTAGCCCGACATGGTTTTATGATACTTCCCACTGATCGAGAGAGGGTTCGGAGATTTATTGAGGGATCCCGGCCTATCAGACTTCAGATGGCTAGAGAGTTGGTACATACATATCGTTCCAGGATGCGGCCAATGTGGCCAGGAGGATTGAGATGATTCTATCACAGGTTGGTGGTCAGGGGGCTGACAAGAGGCCCCGTCATTTCAGTCGTTTCAGTGGAGCCTTATCTGGGGGAAGGGATTCTTCAGGCAGAGGTCATCCTCCCAGACCTTTTTAGTCAGCTCTCCAGGTTTCCATGGTACTTCAGGTGGTCATGGCTATCAGACGCACTATTCCGATCAATAGCCTTACAGTGCGCCACCAGCTCCCATCAGTGCACCGCCGCATCAGAACTTCCAGGGTGGTTATCAGGGTCGACAGGGCAAGTTACAGAGTCAGTAGTCACATCAGCAGAGGCCTTGTTATACTTGCAGTGGTTTGGGGCATATTTCTAGGTTTTGCCCCCGAGGTTCTGGTGGGTCTCAGCATCAGGGTTCCCGTGCCATGGTACAGGCACCAGGTGTTCCACAGCCTGCCCAGCCAGCTAGAGGTGGGGATAGAGGTGCTAGAGGTGGAGGTAGAGGTCATAGAGGTGGAACTCAAGCCGCCAGAGGTGGAGGCCAGCCTGCAGCCGGCCGTCCCAGAGATGTGATTCAGGGTGGTGGGGCCCAGACCCGATGTTATGCTCTTCCAGCCAGGACAGAGGATGAGTCTTCAGATGCAGTCATTACAGGTATTATTCGGGTTTGTGATAGAGATGCTTCAGTGCTATTTGATCCAGGGTCTACATATTCGTATGTGTCTTCTTATTTTGCACCATATCTGGTCATGCCTAGTGATCCACTGAGCATTCCTATCTATGTATCTACACCGGTGGGTGATTCTATCATGGTCGATCGAGTCCATCGTTCTTGTGTTGTGGTGATTGGGGGTCTTGAGACCCGTGTTGATTTGTTGCTTTTGGGTATGGTCGACTTTGATGTTATATTGGGGATGGACTAGTTGTCCCCATATCATGCCATATTGGATTGTCATGCCAAGATGGTGACCTTAACCTTGCCAGATTTTCCCCGTTTAGAGTGGAAAGGAATTCCTGGTCATTCTACCCGTAGTGTTATTTCGTATGTAAAGGCTCGGCGTATGGTCGAGAAGGGGTGTTTGGCTTATTTGGCTTATGTGCGCGATTCCAGTGTTGAGGTTCCCTCTATTGATTCGGTGCCCGTGGTTCGTGAGTTTCCTGAGGTCTTCCCTTCAGACCTGCCGGGGATGCCACCCGACAGGGACATTGATTTCTGCATTGATATGGCTCCGGGCACCCAGCCCATTTCTATTCTGCCGTATCGCATTGCCCCGCCAAAGTTGAAAGAGTTGAAGGAACAGTTGCAGGATTTGCTTGGGAAGGGTTTCATTAGACCCAGTATTTCTCCTTGGGGTGCTCCAGTATTGTTTGTAAAGAAAAAGGATGCTTCGATGAGGATCTGCATTGATTACCGGCAATTGAACAAGGTTACAATCAATAATAAGTATCCACTGCCGAGGATTGATGATTTGTTCGATCAGCTTCAGGGTGCCAAGGTATTTTCGAAGATAAACTTGAGATCTAGCTACCATTAGTTGAGGATTAGGGCATCCGATGTCCCTAAGATAGCTTTCCGCACTCAGTACAGGCATTACGAGTTCTTAGTCATGTCATTTGGGTTGACAAATGCCCCAGCAGCTTTTATGGACTTGATGAACCGAGTGTTCAGGCCTTATTTGGACTCGTTCGTGATAATCTTCATTGATGATATATTGGTATACTCCCGCAGTCAGGAGAAGCAGAGCAACATCTTAGAGTGGTTCTTCAGACTCTGAAGGATAGCCAGCTTTATGCAAAGTTTTCAAAGTGTGAGTTTTGGTTGAGTTCAGTTGCATTCCTGGGTCATGTCCTATCAGTAGAGGGTATTCGGGTTGACTCGAAGAAGGTTAAGGCAGTCAAGAACTGGCCTAGACCAGCATCATCTACAGAGATTAAGAGTTTCTTGGGATTAGCAGGCTATTATCATCGGTTCGTGGAGGGGTTCTCATCTATTGAAGCCCCGATGACTAGGTTGACCCAGAAGGGTGCCCAATTCAGGTGGTCGGACGAGTGTGAGGCGAGATTTCAGAGGCTCAAGACAGCTCTGACTACGACACCAGTATTGGTTTTGCCCACAGGTTTAGGGCCTTATACAGTCTATTGCGATGCTTCCCAAATTGGGGTTGGTGCAGTGTTGGTGCAGGATGGCAAGGTCATTGTTTATGCTTCGAGGTAGTTGAAAATTCATGAGAAGAACTATCCAGTGCATATTTGGAGTTGGCAGCCATCGTCCACACACTGAAGATTTGGAGGCACTACCTGTATGGCGTAGCGTGTGAGGTGTTCACTAATCATAAGAGTCTTCAGTACTTGTTCAGGCAAAAGGAGTTGAATTTGAGGCAGAGAAGATGGTTGGAATTTTTGATGGATTATGATATTACCATCTTATATCACCTGGGGAAGGCCAATGTGGTGGCCGATGCTTTGAGTAGGAAGTCAGCTAGTATGGGCATTCTTGCTGTTATTCCGGTCAATCAGAGGCCGCTTGCTTTGGATGTTCAAGCCTTGGCCAATCGATTTGTGAGGTTGGATATTTATGAGCCTAGTCGAGTGTTAGCTTGTACGGTCACTCGTTCTTCATTATTGGAGCGTATCCGTGATCGGAAATTTGATGATCCCCATTTGTGTGTCCTTAGGGACATAGTGCAGCGCAGAGGTGCCAAGCAGGTGACCCTAGATGATGACTGTGTTTTGAGATTACAGGGGCGAGTTTGTGTGCCCAATGTTGATGCGATTCGAGAGTTGATTTTTGAGGAGCCCCATAGTTCCTGGTACTCTATTCATTTGGGCGCCGCGAAAATGTATCAGGATTTGTGGCAGCATTATTGGTGGCATAGAATGAAGAAGGATATTGTGGCATATGTGGCGCAGTGTTTGAATTGTCAACAGGTTAAGTATCAGCATCAGAGGCCTGGTGGTTTATTTCAGAGGATTGAGCTTCCCGAGTGGAAGTGGGAGAGGATCACTATGGACTTTTTTACTAGACTTCCGTTGACCCGGAAGAAGTTCGATGCAGTTTGGGTCATTGTTGATAGGCTGACCAAGTCAGCGCAGTTCATTCCTGTGGCAGTTTCCTATTCATCCGAGAGGCTAGCTGAGATCTATATCCGGGAGATTGTTCGCCTTCATAGTGTGCCGGTATCTATCATTTCGGACCAGGGCGCGCAGTTTACCTCGCGTTTCTGGGGAGCAGTTCAGCGAGAATTCGGAACCCAGGTGGAGTTGAGCACAACATTTCATCCTCAGACGGATGGACAGTCCGAGCGGACTATTCATATATTGGAGGATATGCTCCGAGCTTGTGTCATTGACTTTGGAGGATCGTGGGATTAGTTCTTTCCTTTAGCAGAGTTTGCCTACAACAACAACTATCAGTCGAGCATCCAGATGGCTCCTTATTAGGCTTTATATGATAGGCAGTGTCTATCTCCGATTGGATGGTTTGAGCCGGGAGAGGCTCGGTTGTTGGGTACAGATTTAGTTCAGGAGGCCTTGGATAAGGTTGGGGTCATTCAGGATAGGCTTCGTACAGCTCAGCAGATCGCAATGTTTGAAATGTGTCTTTCATGGTTGGTGAGCGAGTATTGCTCCGAGTGTCGCCTATGAAGGACGTGATAAGATTTGGGAAGAAGGGCAAGCTTAGCCCTAGATTCTTTGGTCCATTTGAGATTCTTGATCGAGTGGGAGATGTGGCTTATGGACTTGCATTGCCACCTAGTTTATCATCCGTACATCCAATTTTTCATGTGTCCATGCTTCGGAGGTATCACGGCGATCCATCCCACGTGTTAGATTTCAGCACTGTCCAGTTGGACAAGGACTTATCTTATGAGGAGGAGCCGGTAGCCATTCTAGACCGACAGATTCGCCAGTTGAGATCCAAGGGTTTCCCTCCTGTTCGCGTTCAGTGGAGGGGTCAGCCTCTTGAGGCATCAACCTGGGAGTGTGAGTCCGATATGCGGAGCTGTTACCCTCATTTATTTCTCGACTCAGGTACTTATTTCTTCTGTCCATTCGAGGACGAACAATTGTTTTAGAGGTGGAGAATGTGACGACCCAAAGGGTCATCACCTATGTTACCCATCCCATACTTCCGAGGCCTTGAAAACCTCCTTTGTATTTTCCTCGATTTGCATGTGTAGTCCGGGCGCGTAGCCGGACAGCTTAAATATAAGATTCTGTGAAAACAAATGCTAAGATTTGATATTAAAATGAATAAATTTGACTTTGGTCAACATTTTGGGGAAACGGACCCAGACCCGTGATTTGACGGTCTCGGAGGGTCCGTAAGAAAATATAGGACTTGGGCGTATGCCCGGAATCGAATTTCGAGGTCCTAAGCTTGAGAAATGAATTTTTAATTAAAATTATTTTCTGAAAATATTTAAGGAAATTGAAAATGAAATCTGACTAGAAAGTAATGGTATCGGGCCCGTATTATGGTTCCGGCACCCCGTACAGGTCTTATATATGGTTTAAGCACTTTCTTTAAAGTTTGGTTGAAATCGGATTTCGTTTGATGTGTTTCAGACTTAAAAATAGAAAACTAGATGTTTTATGAAATTTGATAGGATTCATGGGCTTTGAGGCTTAATTTGATGTATATGATGTTATTTTGGCGATTTGATCGCACGGGCAAGTTCATATGATGTTGTGTGAGTAATCTGTGAAATTTGGTGTCGTTCAGAGATGTATAGGTCAGTTCGGCACGTTGTTAGCGAAGTTTGAAAACATAAAATTCCTAAGTTTGGTACTTGAGGTTTGGGGGTGTAAATTCGAGTTTTAGCATTGTTTTGAGTGTTCCGAAGGCTCGATCGAGTCCGTATTATGATTTGGGGGACTCGTTGGTATATTTGGATTAGGGCTCGGGTGGGCTCAGGTGCCTTCCGGGCACCTAATAGGGCTAAAAACCAGCAAACTCAGCTGCTGGTGCACCTGCTCTGGTGTGACCGCAGGTGCGGTTGCCCAGCATCGCAGGTGCGAGACTGCAAGAACGGTCCCGGACATCGCAGGTGCGAGCACCAGTGGCCTGGCCAGCCTTCTCAGGTGCGGAGCATTTCATCGCAGGCGCGAGATCGCATGTGCGGTCTCCCCTTCGCAGGTGCGATCCCTGACCCCCCAGCCCAATTCCGCAGGCGCGAGGTTCTCCTCGCAAGCGCGAGACCGCAGGTGCGGTCCCAGCCATCGCAGGAGCGATCAGTGTGCAGGCAGTAAGTTTAAATACGGGATTTAAACCCATTTCTCTCATTTTTCATCTTCTTCCTTAGGAGAATTCCACCATTTTTAAGAGCTTTCGACCAGACCTTGTGAGGTAAGTAAATTCCACCCATAAATTTGTTTCATGCATGTATCTTGGCCTAATTAACTACACAAATTAGTGCAAAAATTCAAGAAAATGGGTAGTAACCTAGAACTTGTGATCACCTTAAAATTTTCTGTGAATTGGCCATGAAATCAAGTAAAAATCGTATATTTATGATCCTTACACCTTGGGTGAGTATTTCCTTCGAGAGTTTCGAGAATCCGAGCGAGCGGGCCCGGGGTCAAATTTTGATAAATTCTAAAGAATACTAGGAAATGGATAATTAGGCCATGTAATAGAATCTTTGAATCCTTATTGATATACTTGAGTTGATTATTCCTAGATAATACCATTCCGGAGTCGAATTCTAAAGCAAAAAGGGTGTTAGAGGGTTGATTGCTATACTTTGGACCCGAGGTAAGTGTTTGGTCTAACCTTAGCTTGAGGGAATAGGAGTTGAGTATTATTTGCTATTTGCTAATTGTCAAATACGATGTATAGGCATGGTGACGAGTATCTATACATTGGTGTCTATCATGACCGTGAGTCCTTATATTGTGAATATTCTGACTTTGTCGTAATTGCTATGCCTAATTGAGGATCTCTATGCGTTGTAACGGGTATGTGAAGGGAATTGTAATCTTTAAACATCTTTGGAGCATTGGCTCAAGTTGTGAAATGAATAGTGAAAATATATGAAAGAATTACATCTTGGAGCATTGGCTCAACTTGTGAAATGAATAATGAAGGTATATGAGATAATTACATTCTTTGGAGCATTGGCTCAAGTAATAGAATAAATGATGGAAATGAAAGTGAAAGAAAGAGAAAGAGTTATTGAAATATACCCTTGCCGGGTCATCATTGTATAGTTCCCTTTCCGGGATTTGATTGTTTAATTGATGTTTCCTTGCCGGGATTTGATTGTTTGATTAATGTTCCCTTGCCGGAATTTAATTGTTTAATTGATGTTCCCTTTCCGGGATTTGATTGTTTGATTAATGTTCTCTTGCCGAGATTTAATTGTTTAGCTGATGTTCCCTTACCAGGATTTCTATTTTCACAATGTCTATTTCCTTGCCCTTGTTTGTGATTGTTGTTTGGGTGAGGAAGAGTGTTAAAGCACGAAGGGTGATGCCGTGCCATGTTTATATTTATTACAGACGAGGGGACATTCCGTGCCATATTTTATATTGATTATGCACGAGGGGACATTCCGTGCATGTTTATATTTATTATGCACGAGGGGACATTCCGTGCCATGTTTATATTGTTATTATGCACGATGGGACATTCTGAGCCGTGTTTACATTGATTATGCACGAGGGGACATTCCGTGCATGTTTATATTTATTATGCACGAGGGGACATTCCGTGCCATGTTTATATTGTTATTATGCACGATGGGACATTCTGAGCCGTGTTTACATTGATTATGCACGAGGGGACATTCTGTGCCGTGTTTTATATTGTTATTATGCACGAGGGGACATGTCGTGCCGCAGCTTTCACTGTTAATCTGTGTTGTCATTTCCCGCTATGATTTTTCAGATATTTCAGACTTTTGTTTTCGTTTCTGTCATTTCAGTATTTGCTATCTCTTACCCCCAGCATGTTCTCCGCGTAGTTGTACTCTTATTTAGTTTCTGTTATATTATTGAACTGCACAGGTACATTTTGTTGTCGTGTCTTAGTCTCGTCACCACTTCGCCGAGGTTAGGCTCGACACTTACTCAGTACATGGAGTCGGTTGTACTGATGCTACACCTGCACTTCTTTTATGTTGTGCAGATTTCGCAGCCGGACCCGGAGGACATCATTAGTGGGAATGTCTTCCAGCTAATCATTGAGGCTTCAAGGTATACCCGCTGGCGTTCGTGGGCCTTGGCGTCTCTTCCATCCCTTTGTCTTTGGTTTTGTCTTGTTTTTTTCCTTTAGTCTCAAAGGCAAACATGTATTTCCTTTCAGACTTGTATTTAGCACTCTTAGACAGTTCGTGGGTTTGTGACACCAGGTTTTTGGGAAATTTTGCGTCGAGGTATTGTGATTGTCTTTACTTAGCTTAAAATCGTATTTAGTTCCGCTGTTTAATTTGTGAACCGATTTAGCTTATGCTGTTAGAAAGAGGTTATTATGCTAGTTTAGCTATACACGTTAGCTTGTCTAGCGGGTTCAACGTTGGACGCCATCGCGGCCCAACGGAAGGAAGGAATTAAGGAGTATGTTCGGTCTTATTTAATATTGGTCCAAAAACAATCACTATTAGAAATACAGACTTTTACCACGGAAGAATCGGTGGAAAATCTATGTGAATTTTAATATTCCCACGACATTCCCAGGGGAGATGCTTGGTGGGAAAATGACTGGTGGGAAAATAGTTTCCCACTATATTCACGTGTAATTCCCAGCGAGTTTCACACAGAGGGTTTGGTGGGGTCACCTAGTGTAATTTTCCACAAACATCGTGGGAAATGTAATAAAATAAATAATTTAATTTTCTTAATTTTCCCACCGAATCCGTGGGAAGTATTAAAAATAATTTACATATTTTTTTTATTTTACCCATGGAAGCAGTGGGAAATATTTATAACCTGGATATTAATATATGAATATTCCCACGAAAATCAGTGGTAAATATTGAAATTCTGGGGAAAAATGCACAAAATTCCCACGGAGTCGGTGGGAAATCCGTGGGAAACCTGAAAAATACTTTCATGGCCAAATCTGTTTTTCGAACTACAACATCTGCCAAACAGAAAGTACAACCAACAATACAAGACTAAATATAATTAAACATTCAAATACTAAATTCAACATGCAATTCAATTTATTTCATAAATAACAATTAATCAATCCATTTCATAATTAATCCAACTAATCCAAAAGTAGAACAAAACTCAAAAAATGCAACATTTAATATTCAACATCCAAGTACCATCACAGACAAGCTAATAAAATAAATTGCTCTTTAGTTATCATAAGATGCTGGAGAACGAGCCACAGGAAATGCACCAGATGCTAACAAGGAGTTTATCTGAGACTTGAGAGTTTTAACATCACTAGTGACAAGTCTTAATGCATCGTCCTTTTGCCTCATTTCTTCCTCCATTCGCCTTTCCTCTTCATCCCTTAGCCTATCTTCTTCCTCCCTTCTCTTTGCCTCTTCTTCCCTTGCAGCCCTTTCTTGAAGATACAACTCTGTAATCTTCGCTACCTTCCTATTCAATTGCTCAAACTCATCCAGATCAATCGAGCAATGTGACGAAGAATAAGAACCAAACAATCTAGAAGTACGACGACCGAGAGTAAACTCTGATCCAAGGCCGTAGACTCTCCCCTTATGCATGCCACCAGCTTCCTTAATCCACAATGTCCATGATTTCCTCTTGGGTTGGTTGGATTGACCGAACTTGATCATCAATCGGCTGGCTTTGAATGAACTCCTCCAAGATTCGTTTGAAATTATCCTGTAAAAAAACTACAATTAGTATAAAAGTAAATTTTATTAAAGAAAAGTTATGCAAGTATCTTCATTTCTCAAACTTTAAAGTGAAACACACAGAAAGATAAAAAGTGTAGCAGCCTAGCTGGACTTAATCACTTTAAAGTATCTTTATTTATCAAATTGGTATAGAAGAAGAAAGTTAACCGAATATAATGAAATGAAATTTAGATAATTCCAAAACTTTCTCAATGCATACATTAGACATAATTCCAAAACTTTATCGACACAGAATGTATATACCAAAAAGCATGAGCAGAAAAAATAAAAGAACTAAGAGAATGTACTGTACCCCAAAGATACAGAGGGTATCCACAAATTTTAGATTAGACAGAAAAGAAGCCACCATACTTTGATCACTTCCAATTATTGGATAAAACATCTCAGAGACACTCCCTATTGCTCAGAATCATTAAACTATTGCTCACTCTTGTACTGCTTAGTGTATACTCGAACCTCAACCTATTCAGACAAACTTCAAGTTTTGGCGTTTCTCTGTATACCCACCCCATCAATTCTCTCAAGTTTTTCGATATAACGAAGCTTTGTTCATTACCTAAATCAACATCCAAAATGCTAAAGTGTTGTTCAATTGAACAAGTGAGTAATTGAACATATATTCGTAGTGTTTAAGGGACCTGTCGCTGTATTTAGATGCACATTTCCCTACGAACGTTCACACACACTCTAAACAAAACCAAAGATCTCCCTTCATATTAATAGTAAAATGTTTCCTCGACCTGAGGAAAGCAAATCAATGAAAGCTTCCTTCACAAATCAAACAACACAAACACACACACACACACACACACACACATACACATACACTGAACAAAAACAATGTCAGTAGCACAATCAGAAAAACAAACTCTTTTCATTGCCTCACTAATCATCTTCTGTTAATCCTCAAATGTAGGAGTTCTCCTCCTTAACAAATCATTACTCTCAAACTATGGGTTTTCTTTCCCTATATTCTTAACAATGTGTCACATGTCAGCTTGTGTTGTCTTAAGTTATGTATCCATTATTTTCTTAAAGATTGTTGCTTTTCAAAGAATCAAATAAAGATCTCAGTTTTTCAGAATTTCTACTCTCATCATTGTCTCTTGTGGGTATGTTGTCCGTGGGCTCAACGACACCGTTTTTCACAAACTTGTTTGCTTATTTTATTACAGATAAGAGAGAATCTTGGATTATTATGGCTCCCTTGTGCTTGTGGTTGGTGGTGTTCTGATTGCTAGTGGGGTATGTTCAAAAATTTGATCAGTGTTTTGCTGCTATTTAGGAGTGTTCCTTATCGATAATTAGCTCTCTATATGGGAATATAATTGCTGGTCAAGGCATTGAGATGTAGAGAACCTGGTTTTAAAGGTGGCATGTATACATCAAAATCACTTATTCGACACTTTTTGACGCTTATGACAAGAGAAGAAGCTGTTAATTTATTACGCTTAATGTTAATAACAGAGCTATATTGTTAACTCATATATGTGAAGAATGTTGTTAATCTTACATGGGTTGTCTCAGTGTGCTGCTCGATCCAAGTCATTTTTGTTCCATCCTTCAACTTCTTCATGTGGGTTTCCTCAAACACCTCATCATGAGTAACTGGTCTTCCTTTAACCTTTTCCTGCAAAAATAAATAATATGTTAAAAAATGGTAACTAAAATATTTATAAATCAAGAAAAATATAATAAATACATTACCAATCTTCTTCGATGAGTCGCCATAACCGCCCGTGTGTACCGAGCCACCCTTGTCGGACAAACGGGATGTCCTTCCCTGTTCGCTCTTCTTCTTGAATTCCGAAGATTTCTAATACTCAAGAAGCTTAACCCATAAATCATCAAGAATCTGACCTGGCCTCTGTTTACTCTCTCGAGCAGTCTGAAGCATATCACCCAACCTATCTTGACATTTCTTAAAGAAAACAACTCGTACCTCAGCCTCAGAATCGCGTGACCATGCACATTTCATCTGAAAATAAAAAATGTTAGAATGAATAAAAAGAGTTGAAAACTAAAGTTAAACATTAATTTTACCCTAAATTCATCAAACATTTTGTCCCTAATGTCAGTTGGAACTTTTGACCAAAATCTCCATGGTGCGTGATAAAATGAACACATCGATTCAACCACGACTTTCGTAGCCTGAGGAGTATAAAAGCTACATTGAATTTAAAACAAGTTAGAAACTATATTTAGAATTAATGATAAATTAATAAGATAAATATTTATCTCGATCCATCGGGCACAATAATCAACCTCCGAAGATCATCATATTTTCCAACATTTGGAGGATCCTGCCTTCGTATAGGAGGTTGTGTAGCGGTATCACTATCGGTGTATGGGGATGTCGAATTACCATCGACTCCAAAATATGGCCTAGAAATGCTGGGAGATGAAGACGGAGTGAAATCAAATGAAGGCATGGAAGAGTGGCTAGCAAGCTGACTAAATGATGAAGACATGCTAGAGGAAGATGGCGAAGGAGAAAATGACGATCAGATGCCAAAAGAAGATGATGAAGGAATGGCTGGAGAATATAATGATTGAATGACAGGGAAAGACGATGAGGGTATCCCCAAAAATAGAGTGAATTTAGACAAAGGCATGGAAGAGTTCCTAGAAGACTAACTAAATGATGGGGGCATGGCAGAGGAATATGATGAATGAATGATTGGAGAAATTGGTGATTGAATGGGAGATGAAGATAATGAAGGAACGAGCGAACAAGATGATGATGACATGATAGGGTACGATGATGATGAGGGTACGCCAGGCCTAAGTGAAGGTATGTGCTGGGAAGATGTAGGTTTAAAAAAGGGGGTAGATGAGGGAACGTTATACCTTAGGTGAGTAATATAGTATAAGGGAGGTGGAAATGATAACGGGCATGTAGGTGGAGGCACATGCGAAGTAGACTGTGCATGTGGGGAAGGGGTAATGATACCTAAGTTACTAGAAAATTTTGTTTTCTTTCTTGTTTTACCCTTCTCCGCTGCAGTAGCCTCTGGATGATCTTTACCTCGAGGAGCCATCTAAACAATATAGCATAAGAAAAAATATGTTAATATGTTTAGAAACAAATTTAAATGCATAACATACAAGTTAGTAAAAAGAACAAACATGTCAATCATGATCGCTTAGTTCATCTTCATCAGAAATTTCATCCTCCTCGTTTGTTTCATTTTCGTCATCATATTCTTCCTCCTCAGTTAATCCATTTTCATCAGCGGAATCTTCCTCTTCATTATCCATAGATGTTCCAGCCCCATAATGTTGTTTAACTGAAGGATCAACTTCTTCATACACACCTTCAATATGCAGTTCATGTGCTAATTCATTATCCAAAATTAGTTGAACACTTGATATATCATTCTGGTATGCTATATCTAGTGCATCCTCAACTTCTACTCTACCAACCGGTTTAGTTTTTATAACTACCCACCATTCAGTCTTATTTTTACACAACAATGGATAAGGAGAGTAATACACTTGCTTTACATTTTGTGCAATGATAGATGGATCATATCTTGCATACTTCTTCGTGTGATTAACTTCAATTATTTTATACTTTTGATGTACCTTTGTACCTTTATTTGGTGTTGGATCAAATCACTTGCATCAGAAAATTACTAGTCGTTTCTTTGGCCAACCAACATACTCGATTTCTAAAATCTCCTGGAGTACACCATAAAAATAAATATCTCCATCTTGGTCATCATCACCACCCTTCACCCAGACTCCGCTATTGATGGTTTTCTTATTCTTAGACCATTCTTTCATGTGAAACTTGTACCCATTGACAAAGTACTTGGACATAGTTTTAACTTGAGGAATAGGCCCCCAAGCTATATCACGCAAAAATGGATCACCTATACCATTGTCTGGATTATGAACCTATATAGAGTTAGAAAATATAACTTGTACAAAAATGAGAATCTGGTATTTGTTAACACTTACATACTCTCTAAACCACTCTGAAAACCTTGGATAAACAGCATCTTGGCCAAACACACTCATAAAATATCTGTCCCACATATTTATCAAGTTTATTAGCTAAAAAAGAATAGATCATGCAAGTAGGTCAATAACATAATTTCAAACCTACTAATAAAATTGTTGAACTTCGGGACAGTTGAGCGACACTTGTGTTGTAGCAGACTTTTTCTCCATCCCAGTACAATTCCTTCTTTGATATTTTTTAGAACTTCTACCGGGTTGATTGAATATGGATATTGACGGTGCCAAAGGATCGTTATCACCTTCGTCATGCTGATTTGGCCTATTTCTCAAACATGGCACATGATGCTCAAAATAATATGAACAGAAATGAGAAGTTTCTTTCACCGGATATGCTTCACATATTGATCCCTCAATCTTGGATTTTTGTTTCACCATCCGTTTACATTTGCTAATAGTCCTACGTAGCATAATTTTAGATGAGAAGAAGTGTAATCAAAATACATAAAGTAAAAATAATTAATGATTATTACCTCTCAAATGGATACATCCATCTACATTGAACAAGCCCTCCAAGTCGTGCCTCTCTTACAAGATGAATAGGGAGATGTTCCATTACATTGAAAAAACCACATGGAAATTTTTTTTCCAGTTTGTTTATTTATTAAATGGATGTTAATTTCTATCAAAACTAGATTTTCCTCCCTCAATGTATTAGAACATAGGTCTTTGAAAAATAAGCTTATCTTTGTAATGGGTTTTCATATTCTCTCAAGCAATGCACAAAATGCAATAGGAAGTAATGATTCCATGAAAATGTGACAATCATGATTTTTCATATACATCAACTTTCCTTCTTTCATGTCAAAACAATTGGATAAGTTTGAAGCATACCCATCGGGCATTCTCAAATTTTGAACCCAATCACAGATCTTTCGTTTGTCATCAATTTTGAATGAATAATCGGCCTTAGGCTTCACCATCCTGTTGTTTTCTTGTCGTAGTTCTAATTCTCTTCGCCTACAGTATTCCTGTAAGTCCATCATGTCCTTCAAATTATCTTTTGTCCTGTTCTTGTCATCCATTACAGTATGAAACAGGTTATCAAAACGTTCTTTTCAATTTTCATGACATCCAAGTTATGTCGAAGAAGATTATGCTTCCAATAAGGTAACTCCCAAAATATGCTCTGCTTAGTCAAATTATGCTCAACACCATAACCATCAAGGTTGCTGGTGGCTCATCATAATCAGTTCGATTTTTCATAAATGCACTAGTATTTCTCCTGAACTCATGATCCATTGGCAAAAATAGACGATGATAACATTGCACCCGACCAACTTGTCACGACCCGAAATCCCACCTTCAGGCCGTGATGGCGCCTAACGTTGCACCCGCTAGGCAAGCCAGAGTGTTAACTGAATTGATTTATTAACAAGTGAAAATAAAAAATACTGACTAGATAATTGAGATAAAGTGCGGAATCATTAACAAAAATCTAAATAACAATAGATTATAACGAAGAAATCCCTTTAAGTACAAACCCAGAAATAGAGTCACAACCTCACGAACTAGTCTAAGATTTGGCCAAAAATAATAATTTGAAATAAAATGATATATATCTGTATGGAAACACATAGATGATAGAATGAAAGATTGACAGTGATGCCGAGATCCACGAACGCCTGCGGAACTACCTCGGTATCGTCTGGAATGGACTGAAGGACACTCCCCCTACCGATGTCCACTAGGTTCGGCTGCGTAATCTGCATAACATAGAGAAGTGCAGCTGTAGCATCAGTACAAACGACCCCATGTACTGAGTAAGTGCCGAGCCTAACCTCGGCGAAGTAGTGTCGAGGCTAGGACACGACAACAAATTTTACCTGTGCAGTTCGATGGTATAGCAGAAAATAAACAAGAATACAATTACGGGGAAGAACATGATGGGGATGAGAGGGGAAACACTTGCTAAAACAGTAGAATCAAGTACTAACAGGAATGTAGAAGTAAAATAGGAAATAACGACCCGAAACAAGTAAAATAGACAGGAGAAAGCACGGCATGACCCCTCGTGCATAGCCTCAAAATCACACGGCACAGAATGTCCCCTCGTGCATAAATAATAATGACTCGGCACGGAATTTCCCCTCGTGCATAAATAATAATCAATCGGCACGGAATGTCCCCTCGTGCATAAATAAGAATCATCGGCACAGAATTTTCCCTCGTGCATAAATAATAATCATCGGCACGAAATGTTCCCTCGTGCATAAATAATAATCACTCGGCACGGAATGTTCCCTCGTGCATGATGAGTATAAAAACAACAATTGATATGAAAGTTTAACAATACGACATTTCAAATGTATAGAAATAATCAATAAAATTCTATTGTCCCGGCAAGGGATTCAGCTATAACCAATCTCACTCAGAATTATAATGTCAACAGTAAAATCCTCGACCGAACACATAATCAATAACTTTCCG
Source organism: Nicotiana paniculata (assembly GCA_005239505.1). Lineage (NCBI taxonomy): Eukaryota > Viridiplantae > Streptophyta > Magnoliopsida > Solanales > Solanaceae > Nicotiana > Nicotiana paniculata. Next base: position 5,256 of record ML342485.1, on the reverse strand, counting down.
CGTCATGAATAACCTCAAGGTACCACTTCCAAGGTTCCCAATAATTCACAGCATAGAGTATCGAAGAACATTAAATAACTCATCAAAATTCGACTCACGGGCATGCTTGACCACAACATATAGGTACCAGTCACCTCACCTATATGTTGGATATGAATTACACATAGCAAATAAGACTCTATACCTAATCCCTCAATTTATGGTTAGGCCAAACACTTACCTCGGCTCCAAAAATGCAAGTCAAGCCTCAATCACGGCCTTTCCTCTTGAATCCGACTCCGAAACGATAATATCTAAACATAATTGACTTAATAACATCAATAATTATTCAATAACTCAATCCCAAAGCCTAATTATACATTTCTCATAATTCTTCCAAAAATACCAAAATTCAACCCCAGGCCCGCTTGGTCCAAACTCGAGGTTCGGACCAAAACCCGATCACCCACGAGCCCGAATATACAATTTATTTTGAAATCCGACCATAAAATGAGGTTGAATTCCCAAAAATCCAAAAGTCCTAACTCTACCCAAAACTCCCAATTTCTACCTTTGATTTCATGTTTTTAGACCTAGAATCTAGTGTGATGAAGGAAAAAGGAAGAAATTAGAGTTAAGAACACTTACCTATGAAGCTATGGTGGAATGGTCTCCTAAGAATCGCCCAAGAAGAGTAGAGAAGAAGAAAATGGTGAAAGAATATAAATATCCCGTAACTACTCTATTTTTGAACATTAAAAATCACTGGGCGAATTAGCTCTATACGATCGCGGAAAGGGAGTTGCAAACGCATAGAGGCCTGAGTCACGTGCACTGCGATCATGGAAAGTGAATTGTGATTGCATAGAGGCCTGAGTCACGTGCAATGCGATCGAGGAAAGGGAGTTGCGATCGCGTAGGATCCCTAGCCTTGGCTATGCGATCGCGGACGGATGGGTGGGGTGCGACCGCAGAAGGAAATATACCTAGCCCCCTCCTCGGCTCTCCTATACTTTATGCGATCGCGGAAGTGCCTATGCGATCGCATAGAGTCACAGACCCCCCCCCCCCTCACACTACACTATGCGATCGCGGGGAAACCTATGCGACCGCATAGTGTAAAAATCTCAGACACCAGAAACATCCCAAAAACCAGATTTTTCCAACTCTTTTGCACCCCAACACCTACCCGAAATTCACCCGAGCCCTCGGGGCTCAAAACCAAGAATATACACACGCCTTCAAAATCATCATATGAACTTATTCGAGTAATTAACCACCAAAAATAACATCAAAAACAATGAACTAAACTCAAAAATCCATAGAATTTCCTCAAACTTCATAAACTATCAAATTTCCCGATTTTGATCCGAAACACATCAAACCAAGTCTGTTTCTTACCAAATTTTACAGATAACTCACATAACACATTTAACCTGTTCTGGGCCCCGGAACTATAATACGGGTTCGGTAACACAAATTTCACATCAAAGTTCATTTTCAAAAGTCTTTATAATTTTCAGAAAACAATTTTCTTTAAAAAATATCATTTCTCGGACTTGGGACCTCGGAATTCGATTCCGGGCATACGCCCAGATCCCTTATTTTCCTACAGACCCTCCGGGACCGTCTAATCATGGGTCCGGGTTCGTTTACCAAAAATATTATCCAAAGTCAACTTTATTCAATTAATTATCATAAATTTAACTGTTTGACACATTTCCACATAAAGGCTTCCCGGCTACGCGCCCGGGATCGCCCGAACATCGAGGTGAGATTAACAGAGGCTTTCGGGGCCTCAGAACACAGTTTTTTCTATACATAAGATAATCTTTTGGGTCATCACATTAGCAAAGTCAGGATACATCCTATCAAAATGCTTCCACGCTTCTCCATCTGAAGGATGACACAAAACATCGGGCGCCCTTTTATTTTCGTTGTGCCATCTCATATAACTCATTGATACATAAAATCTCTTTAACCTAGGTATAATAGGTAAATAATGCATCCTCTTAATTGGAACTCTCTTTGATTTGGCGTTTGTGACTTCCTTAAAACGAGACAATCCACAAAATTTGCACGCTTCTAGAGCCGCATCATCTTTATAATATAATACACAACCTTTTTCACAACAACCAATTTTTGTTGAGGAAAGTCCTAACGTGGAAACTAACTTCTTAGCCTTATAGTAATCACCGAGTAAGTTAATGTTCAGACTAACTTCACCCATAAGCCCAATTATAGAATTCATGGCCGCTCGAGAAATATTCTAATCAGATTTGATAGTTAGTAATCTAACTGCAACAGACAACTCCGAGTGTATTTAGCCTTCATAGGGTGGACGACTAGCCGCCCCTAATACTTCATAAAAGTTCTTTGCCTCATCATAGGGAGACTCATCAACATTTTGTTGGGATTGAACTCATGGGTGTATCCCAAAAGCATTCGACACCATTTCATGCATTTGAGAATTATCATAATTTTTCTCAAAGAATGTACTACTCTCACAATCAGTAAGATTCTGAAAGTCAACATCAGCTAAATTACTGCAGTTCTCTCCATGAACTGCCCACACATAATAATTTTCTCTAAACCCCTTTCTGTAAAGATAAACTTTAACATCCTCCGGTATCAATAACTTCATACATTTGCACTTAACACAAGAACATTTAATTGTTCCTTCATTACGAAATTCAGAAAGTGTTTTTGCATATGCAATAAATCCTTTAGCACCTTCTACAAATTCTTCCTTCAACCTCCCACAATTAGGATGATTTTATCATACATCCATCTACGATCTCTTTTCATCTATTACACAATACAAGATAAAATAATTAGATAAACAAATAAATAAATTATTTTATTCACTCAGTGGAACGTCTTGAAACAATGTTTCATGAACTATTCCTTATACATGAAAATTGATAAAGACGACTACTTTAGATTTGATCAATATATACTGATCATGTACTTTGTTTTCTTATATTTAGTTGATTAATGGTCCTTGTTAAATGATAACTACACAAGTCGACAACCAAAAATATTAAACTGTGTATTTTAAAATTGTCAACTTTCTATCTCCATTTCTGGAAGAGCTCTACACACACACACACACACATATATATATATATATATATATATAATTGAGAGCCTTGAAGAGGTGACATGGCACATTCTATGACCAGGAAGGTAATTTATCCTGAGATTTTTTCATTCCTATAGACTATTTGAAACTTTAGTACCCTTAATGTCCATGTTTAATTAATTATCCGACATAAACAAGTTTTATTTACAAAATATATGCAATCCAAATCAAAACCAAAAACCTGCTATTAATCATTTCTCCGTTACAGTTTCAGCTACTCCATGTCTAAATATTCCTTTTTTAACTTTAAAGTACGCCACTAGAACACTACGAGTGCGTTCGAACTATAAAGATTACAATATGTGCCGTATGCAATCCCTATTTCAAGAGTTATTTTGAGCGTTTTCTGCTTTGTATTTTTGAAGCTCTTCTTGAGCACGTGTCAGCTTACATATCAAGGAAATACAATTTCGATGCCAGCTATAATCTTCAATATAGACATATGGCATTATTGGGTAATGACGATACCTCCCCTGCAACTCAGTGATTTCACTAATTAATTCCTTTTGTTTGTCATGAGCAACCTCCAGCTACAAGAAACAGAGGAAGGACATATACTTTATAGTGATACCGAAAAAGATGCAAAAGTCACTTAAATGGTTCCGATTGCAAAATGTTGGAAAGAAGAATGCGATGAATTTGATAGCATGCATCCAACATCCACTGCAAGGTTGGCAGAAAAGATAAAGTGAGACCACCACTAAATGGATGCGATATATAAAATTCAATATGAATTGATTGTTCATACCTGTAGAGTCTCCAAGGGCCACTTGCCTCATCAGTCTAAGAGTACTCTCCTATTGAGGAGGAAATAATGAAAAGAACCACTGGATAAACACAAACTGAAATATAATGCGTCATGATTGTAGACCTGCTCTTACCCTTTGTATAATATTTGCCTCTAAAATACTCTGCAATGTTGGAAAATGGGGTGGCGTAAGTAGATTTGATGGAGTAGCATCAGGTGGTAATGGTAGAGTAGCAGCCAAAAATTGTGGAATCACCCACATGATCCATCACATTTTGTTTAAGAACTTAAATACAAAATTTGTAGAATATGTCGTTTATATATTTTGTATCTGATTTATACATGATAAAAATTAATTTTATATAACTAATTATGTATTATATAATTTATCTACAATTTTCACACATTATTTCTACCCAGTTAAATACAACTATAATAACATACAACTTAAATACAAATTTATACAATATGTCTTTTGCATATTTTGTATCTGATTTATACATAGTAAGAATAAATTTCATACAACTAATTTTATATTATACAACTTATCTACAACTTATCTATAACTTAGTGCGCTAGAATTCAAATGTCTTGTTCTATTCTAAGGCTCGGACGTGGAGCTGGCAATCGATAAGCAGCGGTTGCTTACCCACGGACACCTAAGCCTTCTAGGCAAGTGCATAAAGAGAGAGGGGAGGTATCATACATTATTTCTACCCAGTTATATATAATTACAATATCATACAACTTTTAACTACAATTTTTATACAAATTTTATACAGTATGTCTTTTGTATATTTTGTATCTTTATTTAGACATAGTAAAAATAAATTTCATACAACTAATTATACATTATACGACTTAGCTAACTCTTATCTACGTTCTCATACATTATTTCTACTTAGTTATATACAACTACAATATCATATAACTTAAATATAATTTTTATACAATATTGTTCAACTTTTTTACATTAAATAAATATATATATATATATACAACAGAATACAATTTTTCTACAATTTCATAAAATATAGTACATATCACGTCTTCTTCTTCTTCTCCGAGTCTCAATCTGAAATTTAGCCAAAATCAAGTCTAATCTTCACCAAAACACCACCCTCAAAATGGAGTTATAAACTCCAAATTATATTCCAATTGTTTGCAACAACATTGAATCCAAACAAATAATAATTTTTAAAAATCCAAATTCGAATTCAAATCTTCAAAGCTTTTTAATGGTTGTCAATTGTGGAATTGCTGCTCTCTTTTTCTTTGCTTTACATTACTGAAATTAGGGATTGAGAGATAGAGATAGACATAGAGAGAATTCCCAATTGTTTGCAACAACACCCAATTCAAACAAGTAATATTTTTTGAAAAT
>ML342484.1:0-19377 GCA_005239505.1 Nicotiana paniculata | reverse complement strand
TATGTTGTTTAATGAAAAGAAAAGTTGGGACAACAATAGAAGGAGGAGGACGAAAGGTGATATACACACATGCTTGCTCTGTCAAATTTGACACGGCAATGAAGCAATACAACTGAAGTATCACCATTGACAAAATAGCAGAAGAACAGCTAAAGATAGCACGCGAAGTGGACAACAAAGGTATGAGAGCTGCAAGTAAAGGCATGGAGATAAGGAGGGACGCATCAATAGGCTACCATACCAGTTTCTGATAATCGCTAAAACTGGAGATTTGCTATAGCGGAAAAACATGTATGGATTGGTTATGTGAACAGAATGAAAGATTAGAAGAAGCGACCTATGATGAACTATCTAAACTGGAAGGAAATGAAGATCATACGAGGCAATTGATAAGGGATATGGCACAACACTGATTTGGATAAATTTAGCAAACACAGGCTAGACAATGCAAGGTGCATGGACGATTGAGCATATGTCTCAGTTGGGACTTACCATTATGTAGTTAGAATAATTTTAGATTATGCAGATTGATAATAGCTTTCATTGTGATATCAATATTGGTCTTCACAACACCAATATTGATAATAGGAACAATGTAATCACATACTTTACTGTCCTATCTCTATTAGGACATCCTAGGCTCTTTGTTATTGGATTTTCTTAGTAATAAAATAACTACTAGGCACCCAGCCTAGTAGTATAGTTTGCTAAAAAAAAAACTCAAAAATAGGAAGAAATCACTTACCTTGTGTTGCTTGGTGAAAATCCCTCCTTGAGCTCTCCAAAATCATCCAAGCCAAATGAAAGAAATGAAAGAAATGGGCCAAAATTCGTGTTTTAAACAATCTGCCAATGCTTCATCGAGTTGTACCTTGCGCTTGTGATGTGCAGGTTGTACATCCTATTATAATTTTCCCTTGTTGAACACCTTCTGTTAAAACACACATAACTCCTTGTAAAAATATCCAAATAACAAACGGTTCAAAGATATAGAAACTAGACTCGAAGATATTTAATTTGATAGGTTTTACACTATATAACTCTTTATATATTTCGAGATATGAGCTTCTAAAGTCGGCTCCATGTATCAGAAAATTCTGGCGAAACTGCTCCACCAGCCATCTTCAATCGGTCATAACTTTTTTCACAAAACTCCAAATGACAACTGGTTTAATGTTATGAAAACTAGACTTCAAGATCTACAACTTGCATTGTTGCAAATTTTCATATTCCTTATAGCTTCCTATATATATATGCTTTCCAAAGTTAGCTCTTCGATGCACAAAGTGATGTCCCAAAACAGATTTGCTGCAGAATTTTCAGCAGCGATTTTTGGTCCGAAATCCATTATGTTAACCTTCCGAATTCAACCCGAGTCCCTCAGGACCTTAACCAATTACACCAACATGTCTCAAAACATGATACAAACTCGCTCGAGGCCTCAAATCACATCAAACAACGTCGAAATCATGAATCACACTCCAACTCAAGCTTTATGAACTTTGAAATTTCAAACTTCTATATCTGATGCCGAAACCTATCAAATCATATCTGATTGACCCAAAATTTTGCACACAAGTCATATTCGACATTACAGACCTGCTCCAACTTTCGGAATTGGAATCCGACCCCGATATCAAAAGTCAAATTCTCGGTCAAACTTCTCAAAAACCTTCAAATTTCTATCTTTAGCCAAATGACTTCAAAATGACCTCCAGACATCCGAATTCACTTCCGATCGTGCTCCCAACTCCAGAATAACCATACGGAGCTATTCCCAGACTCGGAATCCCAAACGGGCCTCTATAACACTGAGATGTCTTCCAACCCAAACTTATGAAATTCTTCTAAAATACTAACTTCCACAATATACGCCGAAACACTCCGGGGTTATCCAAAACCCGATCCGGACATACTCCCAAGTCCGAAATCATCATACGAACCTGCTCTAACCTTCAGATCTTGATTCCAAGGTCGTTTACTCAAAATTCTAATCTTAGTCAATTCTTCCAGCTTAAGCCTTACGTAATGAGAATTTTCCTTTCAATTTTGACTCCAAACTTCCCGAAGTTCAACACCGACCACATCTATGAGTCATAACACCTGAAACGAAGCTGCTCATGACCTCAAATGGCTGAACGATGCGCTAGAGCTCAAAACGACCGGTAGGGTCGTTACACTCTCCCCCACTTAAACTGACGTTCGTCCTCGAACGTGCTAAGAACTGCTCTGGAGTTGTCTGAAATCACCGTTTAACATTTCGACCACCTGCCCAAGCTACCACAACCTAGTCGAGCACAATAGCTTGATCAAATCTGGAGATTTCTTCTTTATCCATATAATAAGCTCAAAATTCATTCAGACACCTGAAAAATTTTCTCTAGCCAGACCTAGTTCCAATATATAAGCATTGCATCAACTAGCACACAATATACCAGATCATAACTGCATACCCTTGCTGAATCGGCACCATGCACCGCACAACTCATCATCTGACCACAATGACGCTCCCTGAACCTTAATAGCCAAGGTCCATGAATCTGATGCACCCAATGCACCTCATAAAAAATATAGATACACCCTGCTATAATGCTGACGATACCACCACAATGGAGGAAACGTGCAAAAATTCATACTCGTATGCAAAGTTAACAAATCCTTGAATACCTCATCTTGACTAGAATCATCACTTCATTATGAACCTGAATAATGGTATTTGTTCTTTAATATACACTTCACATAACCTCATCGCACGGATCCCTGATCCGATAATCTCGTCTCACCCAGTACGAACTGCACAAATAACAAACCACCCCAACATGACCAACAGCCTCATATGATACGGCATCGCGCCAATAGGCCATAACTCGAACTTGATAATAAGAAACGACTCAGGACGAAACTATTCAGCACACTCAACTAATATGAATTCTTACCAGAAAATAGGAAATAAAACACAAGAAAATAAATACATATTATCCCTTCTCATCATCACTTGGATCACTTGGCTCAAAGCCATAGATTAAGACAAACATTAACTCACAATGCCCATACACTATCACCGCTACAATACCGCAGTGAGATTCAACAAAATCCTTCATAAGCTCATTAAACACAAACCATCTAATATCTCAAATCATCTGAAAGTCTCGCCTTCACCATTGTAATAGTCATATAGGCTTTCACAAGCGCTCTAAACTCAAATCGAAACATATATCATTTACTAGTAAAAGAGAATTTGCTACAAAACAACATAAGGATCACACAACCTCAGGACCTCCCGCGGAAGATAACTCCGCCTGCTTAGCCTCAAGCTGATATCTCTATATACCCTTCCTAAAATCATAGATATTACGCAATCACTTTACCCACATGCATTTAAACATAACCAACGCCTACTCTTGAGGCATCACAATACGCGGTATAAGAACCGGAATTTGATGGCAGAACTAACACTGGAGTTGTGATCAAAGCAATCTTGAGCTTCTGAAAGCTCTCTCCACACTCGTCTGACTACCTGGATACCCTCACTTGACACCGCGTGCCCCAAGAATGCTATTGGACTGAGCCAAAATTCACACTTGGAGAACTTTGCATAAAGCTTCTCCTCCCTCAATCTCTATAATACTATCCTCAAATGCTGAGTATGCTCCTCCTGGCTAAGTGAGTATGCCAGGATGCCACCAACAAATACAATAACGAAGGAGTACAAATACAGCTGGAATACACTATTAATCAAATATATGAACGATGTTGGGGCATTAGTCAGCCCAAAATACATCACAAGGAAATCATAACATAACAGGAAGATCCACTTAACTCCACAACTAAACTGCATGAGAGGTCCTTCAATACACTCGCAACTCGAGGCCATATGCCAACTCAAGACAGAAGTCAAACACTCTATAGTTCTTGCTATGTCTCCTGCCAATTCTTTTTGTCGTAATCAACCAATCTGAAGACATCTCACCATCAAATCACACTCACCACATAGTCATCCAGTCACAAAATTCCACCAATAAGGACACAACGGATATATAAGTCCCAAATGCACGTTCTCACACAATCATAATCTAAACACTCAAGCCACAGACAAAACCTGGTCTCAAGTCCTCCAGACTGGCCCATTATCAACATGCTAAAATCACATCTCACACCTCACCCATGGAAATCACAAGTCGTCGATGCTCAGCTGATATCGAGTGTCCACGTGCACATTCAAATACATGAAAAGAATTCAAAGAGTTTCGCTTTTAGATGAATAAATGGATTCGCACGACAAGAATTCAAGAATGTGAGATTTTTCCCTAAGGGTTACGCAGCATCTCCAAGATAAGTACAGGTGTCTCTGTACTGATCCGTAAGACTCTACTAAACCTCCTCATGACTGGTGAGACCTATATAACCTAGGCTCTGACACCAACTTGTCACGACCCAAACTACCCAGTCGTGATGGCGCCTATCGCAATACTAGGCTAGCCGATTAATTATTCAAAACATACAATAATTCTTTTTGATAATTCATTTTTTTAACCTTTTTCATCATAGATCTTGCATTAAACAATTTCAAACAAGTAAAAGTACAAAAATATAAACCAACGGCCCGACATCGGGTGTCACTAGTCATGAGCATCTATGATACAAGTCTGATACAGTCTACCTAAAAGACTAGAAAAGTCTAATAAAATAATCTATTGAAAGAAAAGGAGGGAGAAGAGCAGGGACGCGGTCGCCATGCAGCTACCTTGCTAAACTCTGACAACAGCTTATGATATATCAACTCGCACTCGAGCGTCCTGTGACACCTAAATCTGCACACAAGTTGCAGGGATTAACGTGAGTACGCCAACTCACTAAGTAACAGTCATAAATAAAGGCTGAGTGCAGTGACGAGCAGTAAAATCACATAAAACTCACCATACAAAGTCTCCGTGAAAACAACAATTTCCAAATCAGTAAATCAAGTCAAAATATCTCGTCAAACTTCAGTTTCAATGGAAATTGTAGGAAAACACTTTTCATCGGTTTCAATATAAAAATAGAGTGAAAATAGTCACTTCATAAACAAGCCCCTCGGGCGAAGTATCACTCATATACATATCCCCTCGAGCAAATCTCTCGGTCACTCAAGCCTCCTAATCACTCGTCACTCAGCACTCGGTACTCGCACTCAGTAGGTACCGTATAATAACTGTTGCAGCGTACAGCCCGATCCATAAATATATAGTCGACTACGCTCATTGGGGGTGTGCAAACTATGGAGGGGCTCCTACAGCCCAAGCGCTATATCGTTGTGGCGTGCAGCTCGACCCAATATCGATTCGGCGTGCAGCCCGATCCAATATATCGTTGCGGCATGCAACCCGATCCATATATGTATATATAACGTTGTGGCGTGCAGCCCGATCCATAGATGTATATGTAACATTGATGCATGTAGTCTGATCCATAGATGTCCTCAGAATCCGGCCCTCAACCTTACTCAGTCATCAACCTCACAAGCCACTCGGTCATTTCAGTATAAAACTCAAGGGACTCAGCCCAAAACAACTTTCATGTATTTAAAATAGACTGATGAACAAAATTAAACAATAAACAGGCATAAATCATGACTGAGGATATGCTTTATATAAAAAAAGTGTGAGGATAGTAGTAAAATACCCCTGAGGTTCCAAACAGTATGGCACAAGGCCCCAAACATGGCATTAAGCCCAAGTTAACAGAATAATTCCTAAAACACATAGATATCATATCGAGTTTATCAAAATATGCAACCCTACAGTTTCCACGGGACGGACCAAGTCACAATATCTACTGGTTCACGCCCACACGCCCGTCACCTAGCATGTGTGTCACCTCATTTATCAAAATACTACGAAATTTCGGGGTTTCATACCCTCAGGTCTAGATTTACAATCGTTACTTACCTCGAACCGGATGAAAATCTACTCCGCGATGCCTTTGCCGCTCGACTCGACCTCAAATCACCCTGAATCTATCAAAAATCAGTATCATAACATTAATACATGCAAAAGGAACAAAGCCCGCGCGAAATTTATAAAATTACATCAAAATTCTCAAAATTGGCCAAACCCGACCCCCGGGCCCACGTCTCGAAATCCAACAAAATTTACAAATCTATAAACATCTATCACTCATAAGTCCAACCATATCAAATTCACTACAATTAGATAACAAAGTCCCATTCAAAACCCCAAAATCCAACTCAAGAATTCTTTCCCATTTTCCCTAATTTTCACACCAAATTCCCAATTTAGATGATAAAAATCAAGGCACAATCATGAAATCTAACCAAAATTAACTGAAGAACACTTACCCCAATCACTCCATTGAAAATCCTCTCTAAAATCGCCTTCTCTCGAGCTCTCTACTGAATTTTGGAATTATAGACTCAAACCCTCGATTTTTGAATTTAATACTGCTACCCAGATTTTCTTCTTCGCGAACGCGACCATCCTCTCGCGTTCGCGTAGACCAACCAAAACTGCCTTTCCACTTTACTCTTGGTGAACGCGACAACTTCTTCGCAAACGTGATACTTTACTAGCTCACAACTTCGCGAACACGACCCTCACCTCGCAAATGCGTAGACCAAGAACCTGGGGTGCCCATCTGCCTCACTCCTCTTCGCGAACGCGACACCACACACGTGTCCACGATGCACACACTGACTTACCCTTCATGTTCACGTCCTCTCCTTCGCGAAGGCGTAGAATAAAAACTCACCATCTCATAAACACTCTTCGCAAACACGAGGCCCATCTCGCGAACGCGAAAGAGGACACTAAAAACAGAATTCTGCAGCTGAATTCTGCCTTACCCTTTGTGTTCACGTCCTCTCCTTCGCGAAGGCGTAGAAAAAAAAACTCACCATCTCAGAAACACTCTTCGCAAACACGAGTCCCCTCTCGTGAACGTGAAAAAGGAAACTAAAAACAGAATTCTGCAGCTGATCAGCTATCTCACCAAGGCCAAAATGATCCCTTAACCACCCGAAACTTACCCGAGGCACTCGGGACCTCGACCAAACATACTGACACATGCCATAGAATCGTACAAGCTTAGTCGAGCCTTCGAATCACTCCAAACTACATCAAAATACCAAATTACCCTCGTATTCAAGCCTAAGAACTTCTAAACTTCCAAAATTCGCCAACGATGCCGAACCCTATCAAACCATGTCCGAATGACCTGAAATTTTGCACAGACATCACAAATGACATAAGAACCTACACCAACTTCCGGAATTCAATTCCGACCCCCATATCTAATTTTCCATTGCCGACCGGAAATCGCCAAATTTCCAATTTGGCCAATTCAAGTCTAATTCTACCACGGACCTCCAAATTACACTCCAAACACACTCATAAGTCCCAAATCACCCAACAAATCAATCCGAGCCATAAAAACCTTAATCCGAGATTGTTTACCCATAAGTCAACTTCCAGTTGACTTTTTCCAACTAACTAACCAACTTCAGAGACGAAGTGTCTCATTCCTCTTCAAAAATAAAATCACTCCGAACCCGAGCCAACCAACCCGACGCAATATAATAGAGCTGAAAAACATATAATGAAGCAGAAATGGGGGGAAACTGGGATAAAACTCTCGGAACGACCGGCCGGGTCGTTACACTCTCAATCCCTAATTTCAGTAATGTAGAGCAAAGGGAAAGAGAGCAGCTATTCCATTCTTACTGAAATTCCAGTAATGTAGAGTTGAAGGTGTTGCACAATTGGTGTTCAAATTCCAGTAATGTTGCACAATTGGTGTTCAAATTGAAATTGTCAATCAATAAATTTTGAAGGTGTTTGACTCTCCACTATTGACAGTCATTAAAAAGCTTTGAAGCTTTAAATTCAAATTTGGGTTTTCAAAAACCATTATTTGATTTTGGATTGGGTGTTGTTGCAAATAATTGAGAATATTATTTGGAGTTTATATCTCAACTTTGAGGGTGTTTTGGTGAAGATTAGATTTGATTTTGGCTGGATTTCTTATTGAAACAAGAAGAAGAAGAAGAAGAAGAAGAAGAAGAAGAAGAAGAAGAAGAAGAAGAAGAAGAAGAAGAAGAAGAAGAAGAAGAAGAAGAAGAAGAAGACATGACATACATTATACTTACGAAATTGTAATAATAAAATTGTATTTTGTTGTTTATATATATTTTTTTATTTAAATATTGTATGAAAGTTGAATAATATTGTATAAAATTTGTATAAAATTGCATTTAAGTTGTATGATATTGTAGTTATATATAACTAGGTCGAAATAATGTATGAAAGTGTAGATAAGTTGTATAATATATAATTAGTTGTATGAATTTTTTTTTTTTACTATGTATAAATCAGATAAAAAATATACAAAAAATATATTGTATATTATTTGTATAAAAATTGTATTTAAATGGTATGATATTGTAGTTGTATATAACTGGGTAGAAATAATATATGAAAGTTGTAGATAAGTTGTATAATATATAATTAGTTGTATAAAATTTGTTTTTACTATGTATAAATCAGATACAAAATATACAAAAGACATATTGTATAAAAATTATATTTAAGTGGTATGATATTGTAGTTGTATTTATCTGTGTAGAAATATTGTACGAAAGTTATAGATAAGTTGTAGATTAGTTGTTAGTAAGTGTAAACTGTATATTTAGTTGGTAATAGGAACATCAAGTGTATACCTATAAACAAACAGCGAAACGACTATTTTTGGTTCCTAAAGTTTGAACTCTAGTCTTAATTACTCGATATCGTTGTTGTTGATTTCCGCAAAAATAAGAAGCAACTTGTATTTTCCAGTTATCAGATCAAATCCCAGAAACACTTGAGGATGATCCAATGGGTATTTCCCATGATTCATAGGAAACGGCAAAACTTTTATCACCCATGTGGTTATATTGTACAGGTAAGCTTGAGTATCTTTATAGTTTTACAAATATACAAGACCATTGGTGTGATTTCTGCAGATACTAATCTCGTTATTGTCACGACCCAAAATCCCTAAGGTCGTGATGGCGCCAGACACAAAGTCAGGCAAGCCAAAACATTAACTAATCGAAATAACTTTCCGTTTAAAAATATTTATGAAAACACTTCCGTTCACTTCATTACATAATAACCAAATAAAAGGCTGTTAATTAAAAACAATGGTTTAAAAGATTACACTTAAGTAATTATATCCCAATACATATCCCAGAACCCGGTGTCACAAGTACATGAGCAACTTCTAAGAATTTATACAATTATATATCGCTTGCCCGAGGAACAAATTGGACAAAGGCTCAACATAAGGTATAAATACATAGGAGGGAAACTTTGTTAGCTGCGGAACGCCTCCGGATAAATGCAGCACGTATAAGTCTCCACGTCAATCACTGTGCTATGAAGGTCCCTATGCAACAAACTGCACAGCAAGTGTAGCATGAGTACATAAACAGATATGTACCCAGTGAGTATCCCGTCTAATCTCGAAGAAGTAGTGACGAGAGGTCGACTTGACACTCACTAAGGTCCAATAATATAAATGGGACAGAATATGATGAAAACGGTGGGCATGTGAAGGCCGTTAAGCAACAAAATATATATATGAGGCACAGAATTTCGAGTAATTTTAAAAAAATAAGTGAATAAGTAGTTTCTCCTTCATTTTTCCCCAAATATTTGTCAAGTCCTTATCCACGAAGTTATTTAACAATCTATATCCTTAAATCAATTTAACAATTTAAGTCACAAGGGGTATGTCATATGTGTGTGTGTATATATATATATATATATATATATATATATATGTATATGTATATATGTATATGTATATGTATATATGTATATGTATATATATATATATGCCGAGGGTCGTTCGGCCCGAACCAACAATAGAAATAAAATGTGCACTGCCGAGGATCGAACGGCCCGTCCCATAAGTGCATTCTTACAAATTAATCGGTAAGCTTCCCCCGCTCGCGAATCATACCGGAGACTCGGGTGCTGACACGTTTATACATAATTAACATAATGTCACGACTCGAAATCCCACCTCCCGGCCGTGATGGCGTCTAACATTGAACTCGCTAGACAAG
This sequence comes from Nicotiana paniculata, assembly GCA_005239505.1. NCBI lineage: Eukaryota > Viridiplantae > Streptophyta > Magnoliopsida > Solanales > Solanaceae > Nicotiana > Nicotiana paniculata. The sequence goes on along the minus strand of ML342484.1, from coordinate 9,269 downwards.
CCAATGTTACTAGCCGTTCCGATTTATTCCTTTGTTGTTCAACATTTATAAGTGACATATAAGAATAAATAAATAAATAAATAAGAGAAATGCGGAAGGTAAGAAATCCAACAGCTTAAATAAATAATTTGCGGAAAAAAAATCTCCTTAAACATACCCCCAAGACTGGTGTCACAAATTCACGAACAGTCTAAAATTTTTACTACAAACAAAGTCTGAACAAAACAATGCAGCTATCTCGGAAATACAAGAGAAGACAGAAATAAAGAGGAATGAGATAGGAGGTGACTCCAAGGCACGCGGACGCCTGCAAGACTACCTCAGTGTCGCCTATGGGCTGAAGGACACTCCCTCGATCACTATCCACCGGGTCCGGTACCGTAATCTGCACAACATAAAGAAGTGCAGGTGTAGCATCAGTACAACCGACCCCATGTACTGAGTAAGTGCCGAGCCTAACCTCGGCGAAGTAGTGACGAGGCTAGGACACGACAACCAATAAACACCTGTGCAATTCAATAATATGTAATAGAAATAACGACAGGAAGTAAACAGTTAAATACAATTACAGGAAGAACATGCCAGGATAAAAAAGGGGAAAAACACTTATTGAGTAACAGAACATGGTAACCGTCTAGTATCGGAATAACAACAGGAAATAAACGAGTGCACGGCATCACCCTTCGTGCTTTACTCTCATTCTCACCAAAACAAGTGCACGGCATCACCCTTCGTGCTTTACTCTCATTCTCACCAAAACAAGTGCACGGCATCACCCTTCGTGCTTTTGACATAAATCATGGCACGGCATCACCCTTCATGATTTTACCTAACTATATCGGCACGGCATTAACCTTCGTGCTCTTAATATGAATCATGGCACGGCATCACCCTTCGTGCTTTTACCTCACTATATCGGCACAGCATTAACCTTCGTGCTTTACACTCTTCCTTACCCAACAATAATCAGAACAACAATTTGACAAGGAAGAACCACAATACAAAACATAATTTACAACATCCCGGTAAGGGAACAACAACAGAAATATCACCGTCCCGGTAAGGGACCCAGCTATAACCAATCTTACTGAACGTACAACATAACCAAAATAATCCTCAACCGAACAACTAATCAACAGTGTTCCCAACCAAGTATTTCCAACAATTGAATAATCTCCCAAAAATATATGCTACTTCATAACACAGTGGATATCGAAGAAAGACACATATACCATAAGATATGACTCACGGGCATGCTTGACAACAAGGTATAGGTACTCGTCACCCCACATATACACTGAACATGATAATAACACGTAGCACATAAGACTAAACATATATTCTTTCAAGCTAGGGTTAGGCCAAACACTTACCTCGATTCCCAAGAATCTAATAAAGCCTCTAGCACTGCTTTCCCTCTCGAATTCAACTCCGGAACAACAATATCTAGACATAATTAACTTAAGTATAACAATAACGACTCAATAAATTAATCCCATAGCCTAATTATCCATTTCCTAGCATTTTTTCAAAAATTCCCAAAATTCGACCCCGGGCCCGCTCGCTCGGATTCTAATAATTCTCGAAAGGAACACTCACCCAAAGCCTAAGGATCATTAATATACGATTATTACTTGATTTCATGGCCAATTCACAGAAAATTCTCAAATGATAACAAGTTCTAGGTTACTACCCAAACTCTTGATTTTTACACTAATTTATGTAGTTAATTAAGCTAGAAATCCATGCATGAAGCTAATTTTTTAGTAGAGTTCACTTACCTTAGAAGACAAGGTCGTTAGCCCTTAAAAATGGAGGAAAATCGCCCAAGGAATAAGAAAGAAATGAGAAAAATGGGTTTAAAACCCGTATATAAAACACACTGCCTGCACAGTGATTCCGCACCTGCGGCTCAAGGACCGCACCTGCGGTCTCGCGCCTGCGAGAAAAATCTAGAACCTGCGAAAATGGGCTGGGGAGCCTGGGCCCGCACCTGCGGCTACGCTCCTGCGGAATATATTCCGCACCTGCGATAATTGGCCAGGCCATTGGGTGGTCGCACCTGTGGTCACACCAGAACAGGTGCACCAGCAGCTATGTTTGCTGGTTTTTAGCCCCGTTAGGTGCCCGAAAGGCACCTGGGCCCACCCGAGCCCTAGTCCAAATATACCAACAAGTCCCAAATCATAATACAGACTCGCTCGAGCCTTTGGAACACCCAAAACAATGCTAAAACTCAAAATCACACCCCCAAACCCCAAGAACCAAACTTAGGAAATTCAAGTTTTCTAGACTTCGCTAACAACGTGTCGAACTGACCTATACAGCTCCGAATGACACCAATTATACACACGACTTCAAAATCATCCTACGAACTTATTCGACTATTTAAACCACTAAAATAACATCAAAACAATGAATTAAGCTCAAAAATCCATAGAATTTTCTCAAACTTCATTAACTTCTAAATTCTCCAATTTTGATCTGAAACACGTCAAACCAAGTCCGTTTTACACCAAATTTCACATATAACTCGCATAACATATGTTAAACCTGTTCCGGGCTCCGAAACCATAATACGGGCCAGGTAACGCAGATTTCACATCAAAGTTCATTTTCAAAAGTCTTTCTTATTTTCCGAAAATAATTTTCTTTAAAAATTCATTTCTCGGGCTTGGGACCTCGAAATTTGATTCCGGGCATACGCCTAGGTCTTATATTTTCCTACAGACCCTCCGGAACCGTCAAACCACGTGTCCGGGTCCGTTCACACAAAATGTTGACCAAAGTCAACTTTATTCCATTAATTATCATAAATTCAACAGTTCAACACATTTCCACATAAAAACTTCCCGCCTACGCACTCGGGCTATGCACGCACATCGAGGTGATATTAACGGAGGCTTTCGGGTCCTCGGAATACAGTTTCTGCTAAATTACACTAGATGACCTTTTGGGTCATCACACATAAAGCTCCCCTCGATCGCGAATCATACATGCGACTCGACTGTTGACTCTTATATATAATTAACATACAGCTTCCCTCGATCGCGAATCATACCTACGACTCGAGTGTTGACTCTTATATATAATTAACATAAAGCTTCTTTTGATCGCGAAACATACATGTTNTATCGGATTTATCAATAAGCTTAGTAGAGGCTATACTTGTAACAAGGATTAATTCACTAGAAATTCAGAGGCAACTCTCTACCATTTGCATAAAGCTTCCCTCGATCGCGAATCATATATGTGACTCGAGTGCTGACTCTTATATATAATTAACATAAAGATTCCCTCGATCGCGAATCATACCTGCGACTCTAGTGCTGATTCTTATATATAATTAACATATATATGTATATATCGGATTTATCAATAAGCTTAGTAGAGGCTATACTTGTAACAAGGATTAATTCGCTGGAAATTCAGAGGCAACTCTCTACCATTTGAATCCTAGTTCAAGGATAATAAGCTTACTGGTTCAAAGATAATAAGCAACTCAAAGTTTGGCTAAAGATACACATAAGGCACGTAATGGCATGCTCGTGGTCCTAAAATTACCCGACATGATATAATAGTCGTTACGTACGGACTCTCGTCACTTTGTACGCACGTAGCCCCCAAAACAATTACACACCGCACTTAGAACACCTATGGGGACAATTCCCTCTTACAAGGTTAGAAAAGAGACTCACCTCGCTCCGAAGATTCATACCCGGCTTCCGAGTCTCTATGCCGACTTCAATGGATGCGCAACGCCCCCAAACTATCCAAATAATGATAAAATAATGAAAATATACTTAAATATTTGTTAAAAATTCAGATTATATAAACTCCTATCTCCGCTCAAGGAATTGACCAAAATGCCCTCGGGTCCACGTGCCCGGATTCCAAAATTTCTCGAAGATAAATTCTACCCATAACTTTACTAACTCAAATATATAATTTGTTAATATTTTCATTCTCAAATTCATGGTAAAATTCTAAAATTCCAAGTTCTAGGTCTTCCCCAAAAATCCCAAATTTTTCATGTCTAAATCCATGTAAGATCACATATTTAACTCAAAAATAGGAAGAACACTTACCTTGTGTTGCTTGGTGAAAATCCCTCCTTGAGCTCTCCAAAATCATCCAAGCCAAATGAAAGAAATGAAATAAATGGGCCAAAATTCGTGTTTTAAACAATCTACCAATGCTTCATCGAGTTGTACCTTGCGCTTGTGTTGTGCAGGTTGTACATCCTATTACAATTTTCTCTTGTTGAACACCTTCTATTTAAACACCCATAACTCCTTGTAGAAATATCCAAATAACAAACGGTTTGAAGAATTAGAAACTAGACTTGGAGATCTTTAATTTAATAGGTTTTACACCATATAATTCTTTATATATTCCTAGATATGAGCTTCTAAAGTCAGCTCCATGTATCAGAAAATTCTGGCGAAACTGCTCCACCATCCATCTTCAATCGGTCATAACTTATTTCACAAAACTCCAAATGACAAATGGTTTAATGTTCTGAAAACTAGACTTCAAGATCTACAACTTGTATGTTTTGCAAATTTTCAGATTCCTTATATCTTCCTATATATGCTTCCAATGTTAGCTCTTCGATGCACAAATTGTTGTCCCAATTGCTGCAGAATTTTCAGTAGCTATTTTTGGTCCAAAATCCATTCTGTTAACCTTCCGAAATCAACCCGAGGCCCTCGGGACCTTAACCAATTATACCAACATGTCCCAAAACATTATACGAACTGGCTCGAGGCCTCAAATCACATCAAACAACGTCGAAATCATGAATCACACTCCAATTCAAGCGTTATGAACTTTGAAATTTCAAACTTCTAGATCTGATGCTGAAACCCATCAAATCACGTCCAATTGACCCCAAATTTTGCACACAAGTCATATTCGACATTACGGACCTGCTCCAACTTTCAGAATTGGAATCCGAACCCGATATCAAAAATCAAATTCTCTGTCAAACTTCTCAAAAACCTTCAAATTTCTATCTTTAGCCAAATGACTTCAAAATGACCTCCGGACATCCGAATTCACTTCCGATCGTGCTCCCAACTCCAGAATCACCATACGGAGCTATTCCCAGACTCGAAATCCCAAACGGGCCTCTATAACACTGAGATGCCTTCCAACCCAAACTTATGAAATTCTTCTAAAATACTAACTTCCACAATATACGCCGAAACACTCCCGGGTTATCCAAAACCCGATTCGGACATACTCCCAAGTCCGAAATCATCATACGAACCTGCTGGAACCTTCAGATCTTGATACCAAGGTCGTTTACTCAAAATTCTAATCTTAGTCAATTCTTCCAACTTAAGCCTTACGAAATGAGAATTTTCCTTTCAATTTGACTCCAAACTTCCCGAAGTTCAACACCGACCACACCTACGAGTCATAACACCTGAAACGAAGCTTCATGATCTCAAATGGCTGAACGACGTGCTAGATCTCAAAACGACCGGTCGGGTCGTTACTCTCTCCCCCACTTAAACCGACGTTCGTCCTCGAACGTGCTAAGAACTGCTCTGGAGTTGTCTGAAATCACCGTTTAACATTTCGACCACCTGCCCAAGCTACCACAACCTAGTCGAGCACAATAGCTTGATCAAATCTGGAGATTTCTTCTTTATCCATATAATAAGCTCAAAATTCATTCAGACACCTGAAAAATTTTCTCTAGCCAGACCTAGTTCCAATATATAAGCATTGCATCAACTAGCACACAATATACCAGATCATAACTGCATACCCTTGCTGAATCGGCACCATGCACCGCACAACTCATCATCTGACCACAATGACGCTCCCTGAACCTTAATAGCCAAGGTCCATGAATCTGATGCACCCAATGCACCTCATAACAAATATAGATACACCCTGCTATAATGCTGACGATACCACCACAATGGAGGAAGCGTGAAGAAATTCATACTGGACTACAGAGTTAACAAATCCTTGAATACCTCATCTTGACTAGAATCACCACTTCATTATGAACCTGAATAATGGTATTTGTTCTTTAATATAAACTTCACATAACCTCATCGCACTGATCCCTAATCCGATAATCTCGTCTCACCCAGTACGAACTGCTCAAACAACAAACCACCACAACATGACCAACAGCCTCACATGATACCACATCGTGCCAATAGGCCATAACTCGAACATGATAATAAGAAACGACTCAGGACGGAACTATTCAGCTCACTCAACTAATATGAATTCTTACCAGAAAATAGAAAATAAAACACAAGAAAATAAATACATATTATCCCTTCTCATCATCACACTGCTGCGGCATGCAACCCGATCCAAATAACATACCTGTGGCGGCGTGCCACCCAATCCCATCATAACTCATATAAGAAAATATATATACGGAGTTGATTTGCTCACTATTACAATTTACTGAATATTGATCATAAGCACGCTAAGTGCATAATTCCATCCTTTGGGAGACTGATAAAGTCGTAGGCTACATAACTCAAGCACAACTGAGGTGCGATATATATATACACTGTAGATATCAAGAGCTATCCTTCTCACATAACATCCCCACCACGCGGGACCTCAACACATAGGAAATTATCAAGCTATTTCACAACTCACACGGCACAATCACAATAACACACGAATTTGACAAAGACGGAACAACACCCGTTGTTCTAATACCTTTCCATGAGAAACCCTCTACTGAAAGGAACATGCCTGGCTTATACGGAGCCCATAATCATATTTAAGTTCATCCACAACCATCGATCCACCTTGCTCGCACCAACTAAGCTAATAGCTTTTTCCTTGGTCCATATTAACCCACCTTCTCTCATAATACATGCGAACAACCATCATCACCGGGACTAACACCCCATGATCCATAATCAACTGAACCGAACGCCCTTTAGGTGTAAATTCTCAATTAAGCAATATTGCACTTCTTTATACTCAGTCCAAATCTTAAATCCATCAAGTGACTACATGTCATACTTTACACAATCTTTTCGCGGTCATGCTTCCACGAACTTCCACACAAGGCAACAAGTTTGTCCATCCATAACACCGACCACACTAAGGCCGCAAAACACATCGAGAACCCAGGACCAGGGTACAAAGCCTCCTTCATCGAATACCGATCTCAGGTGACACTGAAGATAACATCAGCTTACTCTGAACTTTCAAATCACTTTGTCTTGCTCTTCCGATCTCATGACATCCTTATAAACATCGGACTTAAATCTCGATTCCTACTCCATTAAATACTGCTTACCGCACCTAACATGTCAATACGAAGTAGCGCAAGAATTCCATCACAACTTCCGAACCACCAATAGGGTGAACACTTCATCATATAGAAACTTTTTACTTGACTCAATTCAAGAGTACCATCTCAACACATGAGTGATTCCCATTATCACCCAATCAAGCAAATCTTTAAGTAGTAGTCTATACCACCATAACCTTTCCGGGGTCCGCCTACACCTGACAGGCCATAGCACTCAAATGCTCTCACATGAGATCTGTTACGACGGCTGACAAGCCCCGCACATACCGGCACAAACCACATGCATAACTAAATCACATCAAATGAACCGATCACTGCCGCAAATGTTCCAGTTCAACCATGGCTAATCAATCTATCTTCTTTTAATCATCTTCAATTGCCTCAGGAATAATAACAAATTCTTTCAACCCATAGCAAACTCAACTGTCACTCATCCCGAGTGACCTTGATTCACGAGACTACGCTGCCCAAATCCCGCAACCCGTCTCATACCTTTCTGATAATTCTTTTCTTCAATCCGGAGTCTATTTCTCTCACTCCTCCAATGTTATCCTGCGTGCTGAAACATATCATAGAACATTCCAACCATCCTTCCATTTTCTCAGAGATTACTCTGCAAAAGCTCGATTATCGATCATAATGCTGCCTGAAATCCTTAAACGCCGCATTCTTAACTTTTGAACTCACTAGGACCGCTATTGAGAGTCACCCACTCCGATTGGCCCTGAATACAATCAACTTCAGGGCTCTCCTAGCACAGGAACACCCTTTTCAATGAAACACGTGACTGAGTCACTAACCTGACAACTCACCTATGCCTTAAGCAAAATTCTGGATCTTCCAGAGCCTAATCCTGGCCCGACAGGGCCAACTTTTGCACACATTCATCAAATCCCACGCACAATCAGCATTTTACTCCTTTCCCTTAGCTGAAACAACTTACCAACACGCCGACAATTCGTAACCCTATGAGAAGACAACTCTACAGCCCTACCACAGATGGTGGGACTCCCCCACTTAGCTCAAAGCCACTCCTTGCACCACTCTAGACCCTACTGAGACCCTTTCTCCTTTGATAACGCGATCCCTGCCAACCTCATTCTTCAACACTTCTTCTCGATACTCTGACCCCACGCAACCGAAGAAACCATAGCACTGCCGAACCTAACACATTCCATCTGATCAATGACGACGACTACACGTCACATGTGCATATCCCACCTCACTTGAAGACACCCAGTCTTACTACTTTATCAACTTCAACCAGACCATTCATAATCCAAATGTCTTTCCTCTGCCGGAACTAAAACACCAAAATCTCGAAATCAAACTCTGAGAAGACCTCCCTTCAACCATTCATCACCCCCAACGTACGGGCAAGCATTCTATCATCATATCAACACCGCGCGACAATCAATTGCAAACATCATCACCACCCGAGCATGGCTTTAAGGCTTCCAGACACACAGCTACTGCGCTGAAATAACACATTACCCTTTTGCAGGGCCATAACAATAACCACGACCATTTACACATGGAAGCATCTCGGATTACATTCGTAGCACCATTCCCATTCCTCAAATTCCTAATCCATAGCAAGCGCTTTGCGATGCGTAAGATTGAGTAGAAATGAACATAGGCATAAGCCTCAAAGGAATCAACTCGCACAATGAAGAATCAAGAAGGTAAGTACTCCTAACAGCCCTGTAGCCTCTTGAAGATAAGTACAGACGTCTCCGTACCGATCCACAAGACTCTACTAGACTTTCTCATGACTCGTGAGACCTACGGGAACCTAGCGCTCTGATACCATGTTGTCACGACCCAAAACCCCTAAGGTCGTGATGATGCCGGACACAAGGTCAAGCAAGACAAAACATTAACTAATCGAAATAACTTTCCTTTTAAAAAAATTTATGAAAACACTTCCTTTCACTTCATTACATAATAACCA
>ML342483.1:0-34415 GCA_005239505.1 Nicotiana paniculata | reverse complement strand
CATATTTGATGTCCCAGACAAATATCATGCGATCCGGTACCAGCTCCGTACCAAGGCGTCCGGCCTGGTCCATGGCAGGCGATATTACAAGCATGACTAGCCGAATTCCAGTTTAATTGCCATCAAATGCCAAAAAATGTAACTTGATCATTTCGAAGAGTTGATTATGGTTACTTGGGTCGTATTTGATGTCCTAGACAGACATAATGCGATCCGGTACCGGCTCCATACCAAGGTGTCCAGCCTGGACCATAGATGGTGATAATACAGGCACGACTGGGGGAACTCCAGTTTAATTTCCATAAAGTGTAACTTGATCATTTCGAAGCTTTGGTTATGGTTCCTTGGGTCATATTTGATGTCCCGAACAAATATCTTGCAATCTTGTACCGGCTCCGTACCAAGGCGTTCGGCCTTCACCCTGGAAGGCGATAATACATGCACGACTAGAAAAATTCCAGTTTAATTGCCATAAAATGCCAAAACATGTAACTTGATCATTTAGAAGCATTGGTTATGGTTCCTTGGGTCGTATTTGATGTCCGGACAAATATCATGCGATCCGAAACCGGCTCCGTACCAAGGCGTCCGGCCTGGACCATGGCAGGCGATAATACAGGCACGACTGGCTGAATTCCAGTTTAATTGCCATAAAATGCCAAAAAAATTAACTTGATCATTTCGAAGCGTTGGTTATGGTTCCTTGGGTCATATTTGATGTCTCGAACAAATATCATGCGATCCAGTATAGGCTCCGTAGCGAGGCGTCCGGCCTGGACCATGGCAGGCGGTAATACTGGCACCACTGGCGGAATTCAAATTTAATTGCCATAAAATGCCAAAAATGTAACTTGATCATTTTGAAGTGTTGGTTATGGTTCCTTGGGTTGTATTTGATGTCCCTGAGAAATATCATGCGATCCGGTACCGGCTCCATAGCAAGGCGTCTGGCCTGGACCATAGCAGGTGATAATACATGCACGATTGGCTAGATTCAAGTTTAATTCCTATAAAATTCCAAAAAAATGTAACTTGATCATTTAGAAGCGTTGGTCATGTTTCTTTGGGTCGTATTTGACGTCCTGGAAAAATATCATGCGATCCAGTACCGGTTCCGTACCAAGGCGTCCGGACTGGACCATGGCAGGCGATAATACATGCACAACTAGCGGAATTCCAGTTTAATTGCTATAAAATGCCAAAAAATGTAAATTAATCATTTCGAAGCGTTGGTTATGGTTCCTTGTGTTATATTTGATGTCTGGGACAAATATTATGAGATTTGGTACCGGCTTCGTACCAAGGATCCGACCTGTACCATGGCAGGCGATAATACAGGCATGACTAGTGGATTTCAAGTGCAATTACCAAAAAATGTAACTTGATCATTTCGAAGCGTTGGTTATGGTTCCTTGGGTCATATTTCATATCACGGACAATGTCGTGCGGTCTGGTACTGGCTCCGTACCAAGGCGTCCGGCCTGGACCATGGCAGGCAATAATACAGGCACGACTTTCGGAAGTCCAAGTTAATTGCCATAAAATGCCAAAAAAATGTAACTTGATCATTTCAGAGCATTGTTTATGGTTTTGTGGGTCGTATCTGATGTCCTGGAGAAATATCATGTGATCCGGTACTGGCTCTATACCAAGGCGTCCTGCCTGGACCATGGCAGGTGATTGCAGAGGCACGATTGAAAGAATTCCAGTTTAATTGCCATAAAATGCTAAAAAGTGTAACTTCATCATTTCGAAGCGTTGCTTATGGTTCCTTGGGTCGTATTTGATGTCCACGACAAATATCATGCAATCCGGTACCGTCTCCGTACCAAGGCGTCCGGCCTGGACCATGGAAGGCGCTAATACAAGCACGACTGGCAGAATTCCAGTTTAAGTGCCATAAAATGCCAACAAATGTAACTTGATCATTCCGAAGCATTGGTTATGGTTCCTTGGGTCATATTTCATATCCCGAAAAATATCATGTGACCCGGTACCGGGTCCGTACCAAGGCGCCCGGCCTGTACCATGGCAGGCGATAATACATGCACGACTGACGGAATTCCAGTTTAATTGCTTTAAAATGCGAAAAATATGTAACTTGCTCATTTCAGAGCGTTAGTTATGGTTCCGTGGGTCGTATTTGATGTCCTGGAAAAATATCATGCGATCCGGTACCAGCTCTGTAACAAGGCGTCACGCCTGGACCATGGCAGGCAATAATAGAGGCACGACTGACGAAATTCCAGTTTAATTGCCATAAAATGCCAAAAAATATAACTTGATCATTTCGAAGCGTTGGTTATGGTTCCTTGGGTCGTATTTGATGTCCAGGACAAATATCATGCCATCCGGTACCGGCTCCGTACCAAGGCGTTCGGCCTGGACCATGGGAGGCGCTAATACAGGCACGACTAGCGGAATTCCAGTTTAATTGCCATAAAATGCCAAAAAATGTAACTTGATCATTTTGAAGCGTATGTTATGATTCCTTAGGTCATATTTAATGTCCCGGAAAAATATCATGCGACCCGGTACCGATTCCGTACCAAGGCGTCCAGCATGTACCATAGCAGGCGATAATACAGGCACGACTAGCAGAATTCCACTATAATTGCCGTAAAATGCCAAAAAATGTAACTTGATCATTTCGAAGCGTTGGTTATGGTTCCTTGGGTCATATTTTATATCCCGGAAAATATCATGCGACCCGGTACCGGCTCCGTACCAAGGTGTCCGGCTTGTACCATGGCACGCGATAATAAAAGGCACGACTATCGGAATTCCAGTTTAATTTCCATAAAATGCAAAAATAATGTAACTTGATCATTTCAGAGCGTTGGTTATGGTTCAATGGGTCGTATTTGATGTCCTAGAGAAATATCATGCGATCCGGTACCGGCTACGTACCACGGTGTCCGGCGTGCACCATGGCAGGCGATAATACAGGCACGACTGGCGGAACTCCAGTTTAATTGCCATAAAATGCCAAAACATGTAATTTGATCATTTCGAAGCGTTGGTTATGGTTCCTTGGCTCGTATTTGATGTCCCGGACAAATATCATGATATCCGGTACCGGCTCCATACCAAGGCGTCCGGCCTGGACCATGGCAGGCGATAATACAGGCACGACTGGGAGAATTCAGTTTAATTGCCATATAATGAAAACAAAATGTATCTTGATCATTTCGAAGCATTGGTTATGGTTCCTTGATTCGTATTTGATGTCCACGACAAATATCATGCAATCCGGTACCGTCTCCGTACCAAGGCGTCCGACCTGGACCATGGAAGGTGCTAATACAAGCACGACTGGCGGAATTCCAGTTTAATTGCCATAAAATGCCAAAAATGTAATTTGATCATTCCGAAGCGTTGGTTATGGTTCCTTGGGTCATATTTCATATCCCGGAAAATATCATGTGACCCGGTACCGGATTCGTACCAAGGCATCCGGCCTGTACCATGGCAGGCGATAATATATGCACGACTGTCGGAATTCCAGTTTAATTGCCATAAAATGACAAAAATATGTAACTTGATCATTTCAGAGCGTTTGTTATGGTTCGATGGGTCGTATTTGATGTCCTGGAAAAATATCATGCAATCCGGTACCAGCTCTGTACCAAGGCGTCCGGCCTGGACCATGGCAGGCGATAATAGAGGCACGACTGACGGAATTCCAGTTTAATTGCCATAAAACGCCAAAAAATATAACTTGATCATTTCGAAGCGTTGGTTATGGTTCCTTGGGTCGTATTTGATTTCCAGGACAAATATCATGCGATCCGGTATCATCTCCGTACCAAGGCATCCGGCCTGAACCATGGCAGGCGCTAATACAGGCGCGACTGGCGGAATTCCAGTTTAATTGCCATAAAATGCCAAAAAATGTAACTTGATAATTTCGAAGCATATGGTATGGATCCTTGGGTCATATTTAATGTTCCGGATCAATATCATGCGACCCGGTACCGGCTCCGTACCAAGGCGTCTGGCCTGGACCATAGCAGGCGATAATACATGCACGACTGGCAGAATTCCACTATAATTGCCGTAATATGCCAAAAAATGTAACTTGATCATTTCGAAGCGTTTTGGTTATGGTTCCTTGGGTCATATTTCATATCCCGGAAAATATCACGCGACCCGGTAACGGCTCCGTACCAAGGCGTCCGACCTGTACCATGGCACGCGATAATAAAAGGCATGACTATCGGAATTCCAGTTTAATTTCCATAAAATGCCAAAAATATGTAACTTGATCATTTCAGAGCATTGGTTATGGTTCCATGGGTCGTATTTGATGTCGTGGAGAAATATCATGCGATCCGGTACCGGCTACATACCACGACTCCCAGCGTGGACCATGGCAGGCGATAATACACGCACGACTGGCGGAATTCCAGTTTAATTGCTATGAAATGCCAAAAGATGTTATTTGATCATTTTGAAGCGTTGGTTATGGTTCCTTGGGTCGTATTTGATGTCCAGGACAAATATCATGCGATTCGGTACCAGCTCCGTAACAAGGCGTCCGGCCTAGACCATGGCAGGCTATAATACAAGCACGACCAGCAGAATTTCAGTTTAATTGCCATAAAATGCCAAAAAATGTAACTTGATCATTTCGAAGCTTTGGTTATGGTTTCTTGGGTCATATATGATGTCCTGGTCAAATATCATGCGACCCGGTACCAGCTCCGTACCAAGGCGTCCGGCCTGGACCATGGCAGGCGATAATACAGGCACGACTGGCGAAATTCCAGTTTAATTGCCATAAAATGCCAAAAAATGTAACTTGATCATTTCAGAGCGTTGGTTATGGTTTCGTGGGTCGTATTTGATGTCCTGGAGATATATCATGTGATCCGGTACCGGCTACGTACCACGGTGTCCGGCCTGGACCATGGCAGGCGATAATACAGGCACGACTGGCGAAATTCCAGTTTAATTGCCATAAAATGCCAAAAGATGTAATTTGATCATTTTGAAGCGTTGGTTATGGTTCCTTGGGTCGTATTTAATGTCCTGGAGAAATATCATGTGATCCGATACAGGCTCCGTACGAAGGCGTCCGGCCTGGACCATGGCAGGCGATAATACAGGCACGACTAGCTGAATTGCAATTTAATTGCCATAAAATGCCAAAAAATGTAACCTGGTCATTTAGAAGCGTTGGTTATGGTTCCTTGGCTCGTATTTGCTGTCCCGGACAAATATCATGATNGAGAAATATCATGCGATCCGGTAACGGCTCCATACCAAGGCGTCCGGCCTAGACCATGGCAGGCGATAATACAGGCAAGACTGGCAGAATTCCAGTTTAATTGGCATAAAATGACAAAAAATGTAAATTGATCATTTCGAAGCATTGGTTATGGTTCCTTGTGTCGCATTTGATTTTTCGGACAAATACAATGAGATTTGGTACCAGCTCCGTACTGAGGAGTCCGACATGGACCATGGCAGGCGATAATACATGCGTGAATGGCGGAATTCAAGTGTAATTTCCATAAAATGCCAAAAAAGTAACTTGATCATTTCGAAGCGTTGGTTATGGTTACTTAGGTCATATTTGATGTCCCGGACAAATATCATGCGATTCGGTACTGGCTACATACCACTGCGTCCGGCCTGGACCATGGCAGGCGATAATATAGGCACGACTGACGGAATTCCAAATTAATTGCCATAAAATGTCAAAAAATATAACTTGACCATTTCGAAGAGTTGGTTATGGTTCTTTGGGTTGTATTTTATCTCCCGGAAAAATATCATGCGATCCGGTATCGGCTCCATACCAAGGCGTCCGACCTGGACCAAGGATGGTGATAATACAGGCACGACTGGCGGAATTCCAGTTTAATAGCCATAAAATGCCAAAAAATGTAACTTGATCATTTAGAAGCGTTAGTTATGGTTCCTTGGGTGGTATTTAATGTCCCGGAAAAATATCATGCGACCCGGTACCGGCTTCGTACCAAGGCGTCCGGCCTGGACCATTGCAGGTGATAACACAGGCACGACTGACAGAATTCCAGTTTAATTGCCATCAAATGCAAAAAAATGTAACTTGATCATTTCGAAGTGTTGGTTATGGTTCCTTGGGTCGTATTTGATGTCCCGGAGAAATATCATGTGATCCCGTACCGGCTCCTTACCAAGGAGTCCTGTCTAGACCATGGCAGGCGATAATACAGGCACGACTGGCAGAATTATAGTTTAATTGCCATAAAATTCCAAAAGATGTAACTTGATCATTTCGAAGTGTTGGTTATGGTTCCTTGGGTCGTATTTGATGTCCCGGAGAAATATCATGTGATCCCATACCGGCTCCTTACCAAGGCGTCCGGTCTGGAACATGGCAAGGGATAATACAGGCACGACTTGCAGAATTCTAGTTTAATTGCCATAAAATGCCAAAAAATGTAAGTTGGTCGTTTCGAAGTGTTGGTTATGGTTCCTTGGGTTGTATTTGATTTCCCTGACAAATATCATGCTATCCGGTACTGACTCCGTACCAAGGCGTCCAGTCTGGACCATGGTAGGCGATAATACAGGCACGACTGGCGGAATTGCAGTTTAATTGCCATAATATGCCAAAAAATGTAACTTGATCATTTCGAAGCGTTGCTTATTTTTCCTTGGGTCATATTTGATGTCCCGGAGTAATATCATGCGATCGGTACCGGCTCCGTACCAAGGCATCTGGCATGGACTATGGCAGGCGATAATATAGGCACGGCTGGCGGAATTCCAGTTTAATTGCCATAAAATTCAAAAAAATGTAACTTGATCATTTCGAAGCAATGGTTATGGTTCCTTGGGTCGTATTTGATGTCCCGGACCAATATCATGTGATTCGGTACCGGCTACGTACCAAGGCGTCCGGCCTGGAACATGGCAGGTGATAATACAGGCACGACTTGGCGAAATTCCAGTATAATTGCCATAATATTCCAAAAAATGTAACTTGATCCTTTCGAAGATTTGGTTATGGTTTCTTGGGTTGTGTTTGATGTCTCTGACAAATATCATGTGGTCCGGTACCGGCTCCGTACCAAGGCATCTGGCCTGGACCCTGGCAGGCGATAATACAAGCACGACTGGTAGAATTCCAATTTAATAGCCATAAAATGCCAAAAAATGTAACTTGATAATTTCCAAGCATTGTGGTTCCTTGGGTCGTATTTGATGTCCGAAGAAATATCATGCGATCCGGTACCTGCTCCGTACCAAGGCGTCCGGCCTGGACCATGGCATGCGATAATATAGGCACGATTGGCGGAATTCAAGTTTAATTGCCATAAATTGCCAAAAAATGTAACTTGATCATTTAGAAGCGTTGGTTATGGTTCTTTGGGTCGTATTTGATGTCCTGGAAAAATATCATGCGATCCGGTATCGGCTCCGTACAAAGGCATCCGGACTAGACCATGGAGGGCGATAATACATGCACCACTGGCAGAATTCCAGTTTAATTGCCATAAAATGCCAAACAATGTAACTTGATCATTTCGAAGCGTTGGTTATGGTTCCTCGGGTCGTATTTGATAATCCAGAAAAATATCATGTGATCTGGTAACAACTCCATACCAAGGCGTTCGGCCTAGACCATGGCAAGCGATAATAGAGGCACGACTGGCGGAATTCCAGTTTAATTTCCATAAAATGACAAAAAATGTAAATTGATCATTTTGAAGCGTTGGTTATGGTTCCTTGTGTCGTATTTGATGTCTCGAAAAAATATCATGAGATTTGGTACCGGCTCCGTACCAAGGAGTCCGACCTGGACCATGGCAGGCGATAATACATGCATGACTGGCGGAATTCAAGTTTAATTGCCATAAAATGCCAAAAAAAGTAACTTGATCATTTTGAAGGCGTTGTTTATGGTTACTTGGGTCATATTTTATGTCCCGGACAAATATCATGCGATTCGATACCGGCTATGTACCACGGCTTCCGGCCTGGACCATGGCAGGCGGTAATACAGGCACGACTCACGGAATTCCAATTTAATTGCCATAAAATGTCAAAAATGTAACTCTACCATTTCGAAGAGTTGGTTATGGTTCCTTGGGTTGTATTTGATGTCCCGGAAAAATATCATGCGATTCGGTATTGGCTCCATACCAAGGCGT
This sequence comes from Nicotiana paniculata, assembly GCA_005239505.1. Classification (NCBI taxonomy): domain Eukaryota; kingdom Viridiplantae; phylum Streptophyta; class Magnoliopsida; order Solanales; family Solanaceae; genus Nicotiana; species Nicotiana paniculata. The sequence continues at coordinate 26,265 of ML342483.1, read as the reverse complement.
CCGGCCTGGACCATGGCAGGTGATAATACAGGGACGACTGGCGGAATTCCAGTTTAATTGCCATAAAATGACAAAAAATGTAAATTGATCATTTTGAAGCGTTGGTTATGGTTCCTTGTGTCGTATTTTATGTCTCGGACAAATATCAAGAGATTTGTTACCGGCTCCGTATCGAGGAGTCCGACTTGGACCATGGCAGGCGATAATACATGCATGACTGGCGGAATTCAAGTTTAATTACCATAAAATGACAAAAAAGTAAATGGATCACTTCGAAGCGTTGGTTATGGTTCCTTGGGTCATATTTGATGTCCCGGAAAAATATCATGCGATTCGGTACCGGCTATGTACCACGGCGTCCGCCCTGGACCATGGCAGGCGATAATGCATGCACGACTGACGGAATTCAAGTTTTAATAGCCATAAAAGGCCAAAAAATATTACTTGATCATTTAGAAGCGTTGGTTATTGTTCCTTGCGTCATATTTAATGTCCCGGACAAATATCATGAAACTCGGTACCGGCTCCATACCAAAGCGTCCGGCCTGGACCATGGTAGGTGATAACTCAGGTACGACTGGCGGAATTCCAGTTTAATTGCCATAAAATGCCAACAAATGTAACTTGATCATTTCGAAGCGTTGGTTATGGTTCCTTGGGTCATATTTGATATCCCGGACAAATATCATGCGATCCGGTACCGGCACCGTACCAAGGCATCCGACGCGGACCATGGAAGGCGATAATATATACACGACTGACGGAATTCCAATTTAATTGCCATAAAATGCCAAAACATGTAACTTGATCATTTCGAAGCGTTGGTTATGGTTCCTTGGGTCGTATTTGATGTCCCGGACAAATATCATGAGATCCAATACCGGCTCCGTACCAAGGCGTCCGGCCTGGACCATGGCAGGCGATAATACATGCACGACTGGCGGAATTCCACTTTAATTGCCATAAAAAGCCAAAAAAATTAATTTGATCATTTCGAAGCGTTGGTTATGGTTCCTTGGGTCGTTTTTGATGTCCCGGAGAAATATCATGTGATCCCGTACCGGCTCCTTCGGCTCCTTACCAAGACGTCCGGTCTAGACCATGGCAGGCGATAATACAGGCACGACTGGCAGAATTCAAGTTTAATTGCCATAAAATGCCAAAAGATGTAACTTGATCATTTCGAAGTGTTGGTTATGGTTCCTTGGATTGTATTTGATGTCCCTGACAAATATCATGTTATCCGGTACCGGCTCCGTACCAAGGGGTCTAGTCTGGACCATGGTAGGCGATAATACAGGCACGACTGGCGGAATTGCAGTTTAATTGCTATAAAATGCCAAAAAATGTAACTTGATCATTTCGCAGCGTTGTTTATGGTTCCTTGGGTCGTATTTTATGTCCCGGAGAAAGATCATGCGATCCGGTACCGGTTCCGTACCAAGGCGTCTGGAATGGACTATGGCAGGCGACAATACAGGCACGGTTGGCGGAATTCCAGTTTAATTGCCATAAAATTCAAAAAAATGTAACTTGATCATTTCGAAGCAATGGTTATGGTTCCTTGGGTCGTATTTGATGTCCCAGAGAAATATCATGTGATCCCGTACCGACTCCTTACCAAGACGTCCGGTCACGACCATGGCAGGCGATAATGCAGGCACGACTGGTAGAATTCAAGTTTAATTGCCATAAAATGCCAAAAGATGTAACTTGATCATTTCGAAGTGTTGGTTATGGTTCCTTGGGTCGTATTTGATGTCCCTGACAAATATCATGTTATCCGGTACCGGCTCCGTACCAAGTGGTCCAGTCTGGACCATGGTAGGCGATAATACAGGCACGACTGGCGGAATTGCAGTTTAATTGCCATAAAATGCCAAAAAATGTAACTTGATCATTTCGCAGCGTTGTTTATGGTTCCTTGGGTCGTAATTTATGTCCCGGAGAAATAATGCGATCCGGTACCGGTTCCGTACCAAGGCGTCTGGCATGGACTATGGCAGGCGATAATACATGCACGGTTGGCGGAATTCCAGTTTAATTGCCATAAAATTCCAAAAAATGTAACTTGATCATTTCGAAGCAATGGTTCTGGTTCCTTGGGTCGTATTTGATTTCCCGGACCAATATCATGTGATTCGGTACCGGCTACGTACCAAGGCGTCCGGCCTGGAACATGGCAGGCGATAATATAGGCGCGACTTGGTGGAATTCCGGTATAATTGCCATAAAATTCAAAAAAATGTAACTTGATCCTTTCGAAGAGTTGGTTATGTATTTGATATCCCTGAAGAATATCATGCAGTGTAGTACCAGCTCCGTACCAAGGCATCTGGCCTGGACCATGGCAGGCGATAATACATGCACGACTGGCGGAATTCCGGTTTAATTGCCATAAAATGCCAAAAAATGTAACTTGATCATTTCCAAGCGTTGTGGTTCCTTGGGTCGTATTTGATGTCCCGGAGAAATATCATGTAATCCGGTACCGGCTCCGTACCAAGGCGTTCGATCTGGACCATGGCAGGCGATAATACATGCACGACTGGCGGAATTCCGGTTTAATTGCCATAAAATGCCAAAAAAATGTAACTTGATCATTTCGCAGCGTTGTTTATGGTTCCTTGGGTCGTATTTTATGTCCCGGAGAAATATCATGCGATTCGGGACCGGTTCCATACCAAGGCGTCTGGCATGGACTATGGCAGGCGATAATACAGGCACGGTTGGTGGAATTCCAGTTTATTTGCCATAAAATTCCAAAAAATGTAACTTGATAATTTTGAAGCAATGGTTATGGTTCCTTGGGTCGTATTTGATGTCCCGGACCAATATCATTTGATTCGGTACCGGCTACGTACCAAGGCGTCCGACCTGGAACATGGCAGGCGATAATATAGGCACGACTTGGCGGAATTCCAGTATAATTGCCATAAAATTCCAATAAATGTACCTTCATCCTTTCAAAGATTTGGTTATGGTTTCTTGAGTTGTATTTGATGTCCCTGAAGAATATCATGCAGTCTGGTACCAACTCCGTACCAAGGAGTCCGGCCTGCACCATGGTAAGCGATAATACATGCACGACTGGCGGAATTCCAGTATAATTGCCATAAAATGCCAAAAATGTAATTTGATCATTTCGAAGCGTTAGTTATGGTTCCTTGGGTCGTATTTGATGTCCCGCACAAGTATCATGCGACCCGGTACCGGCTACGTACCAAGGCGTTCGGCCTGGACCATGGCAGGCGATAATACAGGCAGGACTCGCAGAATTCAAGTTGAATTGCCATAAAATGCAAAAAAATGTAACTTGATCATTCCGAAGCGTTCGTTATGGTTCCTTAGGTCGTATTTGAGGTCCCGGAGAAATATCATGTGATCCGGTACCGGCTCCGGACAAAGGCGTCCGGCCTGGACTATGGCAGGCGATATTACAGGCACGGCTGGCGGAATTCCAGTTTAATTGCCATAAAATTCAAAAAAATGTAACTTGATCATTTTGAAACGTTGGTTATGGTTCCTTCGGAAATATTTGATATCTCGAACAAACTTCATGCGATCCGGTACCGGCTCCGTACCAAGGCATCCGACCTGGACCATGGCAGGCGATAATACAGGCACGACTGGCAGAATTCCAGTTTAATTGCCATAAAATGCCAAAAAATGTAACTTGAACATTTCAAAGCGTTGGTTATGGTTCCTTCGGTCATATTTGGTATCGCAGACAAATATCATGCGATCCGATACCGGCTACATACCAAGGCGTCCGGCCTGGAACATGGCAAGCGATAATACATGCACGACTTGGCGGAACTCCAGTTTAATTGCCAAAAAATTCAAAATAATGTAACTTGATCCTTTAGAAGAGTTTGTTATGGTTTATTGGGTTGTAATTGATGTCCCCGACAAATATCATGCGATCCAGTACCGGCTCCGTACCAAGGCGTCCGGCCGGGACCATGGCAGGAGATAATACAGGCACGACTGGCGGAATTCCAGTTTAATTTCCATAAAATGCCAAAAAATGTAACTTTATCATTTCAAAGCGTTGGTTATGGTTACTTGGGTCACATTTGATGTCCAGGTCAAATATCATGTGATTCAGTACCGGCTTCGTACCAAGGCATCCGGCCTGGACCGTGGCCGGCGATAATACATGCACGACTGGTGGAATTCCAGTTTAATAGCCATAAAATGCCAAATAATGTAACTTGATCGTTTCCAAGCATTGTGGTTCCTTGGGTCGTATTTGATGCCCGAAGAAATATCATGCGATCTGATACCGGCTCTGTACCAAGGCGTCCGGCCTGGACCATGGCATGCGATAATATAGACACGATTAGCGTAATTCAAGTTTAATTGCCATAAATTTCCAAAAAAATGTAACTTCATCATTTAAAAGCGTTGGTTATGGTCCTTAGGGTCGTATTTGATGTCCTGGACAAATATCATGCGATCCGGTATCGGCTCCATACCAAGGCGTCCGGACTAGACCATGGAGGGCGATAATACATGCACGACTGGTAGAATTCCAGTTTAATTGTCATAAAATGCCAAACAATGTAACTTGATCATTTCGAAGCGTTGGTTATGGTTCCTTGGGTCATATTTGATGTCCTAGAAAAATATCATGCGATCCAGTAACGGCTCCGTACCAAGGCGTCCGTCCTGGACCATGGCAGGCGATAATACAGGCACGACTGGCGGAATTCCAGTTTAATTGCCATAAATGACAAAAAATGTAAATTGATCATTTTGAAGCGTTGGTTATGGTTCCTTGTGTCGTATTTGATGTCTCGGACAAATAGCATGAGATTTGGTACCGGCTCCGTTCCGAGGAGTCCGACCTGGACCATGGCAAGCGATAATACATGCATGACTTGCGGAATTCAAGTTTAATTGCCATAAAATGCCAAAAAAAGTAACTTGATCATTTCGAAGTGTTGGTTATGGTTACTTGGGTCATATTTGATGTCCCGGACAAATATCATGCGATTCAAAACCGGCTATGTACCATGGCGTCCGGCCTGGACCATGGCTGGTGAAAATACAGGCACGACTCACGGAATTCCAGTTTAATTGCCATAAAATGTCAAAAATATAACTTGACCATTTCGAAGAGTTGGTTATGGTTCCTTGGGTTGTATTTTATGTCCCGAAAAAATATCATGCAATTCAGTATCAGCTCCAGACCAAGGCGTCCGGCCTGGACCATGGCAGGCGATAATACAGGCACGAGTGGCGGAATTCCAGTTTAATTGCCATAAAATGACAAAAAATGTAAATTGATCATTTCGAAGCGTTGGTTATGGTTCCTTGTGTCGTATTTTATGTCCCGGACAAATATCATGAGATTCGGTACCGGCTATGTACCACGGCGTCCGGCTTGGACTATGGCAAGCGATAATACATGCACGACTGACGGAATTCCAGATTAATAGCCATAAAAAGGCCAAAATATGTAACTTGATCGTTTAGAAGCGTTGGTTATGGTTCCTTGCATCATATTTAATGTCCCAGAAAAATATCATGCAACCCAGTACCGGCTCCGTACCAAGGCGTCCGGCCTGGACCATGGCAGGTGGTAACACAGGCACGACTGGCGGAATTCCAGTTTAATTGCCATAAATGGCCAACAAATGTTACTTGATCATTTCGAAGCGTTGGTTATGGTTCCTTAGGTCGTATTTGATGTCCCGGACAAATATCATGAGATCCAGTACCGGCTCTGTACCAAGGCGTCCGGCCTGGACCATGGTAGGAGATAATATATGCACGACTGGCGGAATTCAAGTTTAATATCCATAAAATGCCATAAAATGTAACTTAATCATTTCGAAGCGTTAGTTATGGTTCCTTGGGTCATATTTGATGTCCCGCACAAATATCATGCTACCCGGTACCGGCTACATACCAAGGCGTCCGGTCTGGACCATGGCAGACGATAATACAGGCATGACTCGCGGAATTCAAGTTTAATTGCCAAAAAAGGCCAAAAAATGTAACTTGATCATTTCGAAGAGTTCGTTATGGTTTCTTAGGTCGTATTTGATGTCCGGGAGAAATATCATGTGATCCGGTACCGTCTCCGTACCAAGGCGTCCGGCCGGGACCATGGCAGGCGATAATACAGGTACGACTGGCGGAATTCCAGTTTAATTGCCATAAAATGCCAAAAAACGTAACTGGAACATTTCGAAGCGTTGGTTATGGTTCCTTCGGTCATATTTGATATACCAGACAAATATTATGCGATCCGATACCGGCTACGTACCAAGGCGTCCGGCCTGGAACATGGCAAGCGATAATACAGGCACGACTTGGCGGAACTCCAGTTTAATTGCCAAAAAATTCCCAATAATGTAACTTGATCCTTTCGAAGAGTTGGTTATGGTTTCTTGGGTTGTAGTTGATTTCCCGGACAAATATCATGCAATCCGGTACCGGCTCCGTACCAAGGTGTCCGGCCTGGACCATGGCAGGAGATAATACAGGCACGATAGGCGGAATTCCAGTTTAATTTCCATAAAATGCCAAAAAATATAATTTGATCATTCCAAAGTGTTGGTTATGGTTCCTTGGGTCGTATTTGATGTCCCGGACAAATATCATGCGATCCGGTATCGGCTTCGTACCAAGGCATCCGGCCTGGCCCATTGCAGGCGATAATAAAGGCACGACTGGCGGAATTCCAATTTAATTACCATAAAATGCCAAAAAATGTAACTTTATCATTTCCAAGCGTTGGTTATGGTTACTTGGATCATATATGATGTCCAAGTCAAATATCATGTGATCCGGTACCGGCTTCGTACCAAGGCATCCGGCCTGGACCATGGCAGGCGATAATACTTGCACGACTGGCGGAATTCCAGTTTATTTACCATAAAATGCCAAAAAATGTAACTTGATCATTTAGAAGTGTTGGTTATGGTTCCTTGTGTTTTATTTGATGTCCCAGACAAATATCATGCGATCCGGTATCGGCTTCGTACCAAGGCATCCGGCCTGGACCATGGCAGGCGATAATGGAGGCACGACTGGCGGAATTCCAGTTTAATTGCCATAAAATGTCAAAAAATGTAACTTGATCATTTGGAAGCATTGGTTATGATTCCTTGGGTCATATATAATGTCCTAGACAAATATCATGTGACTCGGTACCGGCTCTGTACCAAGGTGTCCGGCCTGGACCATGGTAGGCACTAATATAAGCACGGCTGGCGAAATTCCAGTTTAATTGCCATAAAATGGCAAAAAATGTAACTTGATCATTTCGAAGCGTTGGTTATGGTTCCTTGGGTAATATTTCATATCCCGGACAAATATCATGGGACTCGGTACCGGCTTCATACCAATGCGTCCGGCCTGGACCATGGCAGGCGATAATAAAGGCACGACTGACGGAATTCCAGTTTAATTGCCATAAAATGACAAAAATGTAACTTGAATATTTCGAAGCGTTAGTTATGGTTCTTTTGGTCGTATTTGATGTCCTGGAAAAATATGATGAGATCCGGTGCATTTCTCCAGGACATCAAATACGACCCAAGGGACCATAACCACCGCTTCGAAATGATCAAATTACATATTTTGGAATATTATGGCAATTAAACTGGAATTCCGCCAGCCGTGCCTATATTATCGCCATCCATGGTCTAGGCCGGACGCCTTGGTATGGAGCCGGTACCGGATCGCATGATATTTTTCTGGGAAATCAAATACAACCCAAGGAACTATAACCAATTCTTCGAAATGATCAAGTTACATCTTTTGGCATTTTATTGCAATTAAACTGGAATTTCGCCAAGTCGTGCATGTATTATCGCCTGCCATGGTCCATGCCGGATACGGAGTCAGTACCGGGTCGCATGATATTTGTCCGGGACATTAAATATGACCCAAGGAACCATAACCAACGCTTCGAACTGATCAAGTTAAATGTTTTAGCATTTTATGGTAATTAAAGTAGAATTTTTCCAGTCGTGCCTGTATTATCGCCATCCATGGTCCAGGCCGGACACCTTGGTATGGAGGCGGTACCGGATCACATGGTATTTTTCCAGGAAATCAAATACCACTCAAGGAACCATCACCAACTCTTTGAAATGATCAAGTTACATTTTTTGGCATTTTATGGTAATTAAACTGGAATGCCGCCAGTCGTGCCTATATTATAGCCTGGCATGGTCCAGGTCGGATGCCTTGGCACGGAGCCAGTTACGGGTCGCATGATATTTGTCCGGGACATTAAATATGACCCAAGGAGCCATAACCAACGTTTCGCAATGATCAAGTTACATTTTTCGGTATTTTATGGCAATTAAACTGGAATTCCGCCAGTCGTGCCTGTATTAGCGCCTGCCATGGTCCAGGCCGGACGCCTTGGTACGGAGCCGGTACCGGATCGCACGATATTTGTCCTGGACATCAAATACGCCCCAAGGAACCATAACCAACGCTTCGAAATGATCAAGTTACATTTTTTGGCACTTTATGGCAATTAAACTCGTGCCTCTATTATCGCCTGCCATGGTCCAGGACGAACGCCTTGGTACAAAGCCGGTACTGGATCATATGATATTTCTCCTGGACATCAAATACGACCCACAGAACCATAACTAACACTTCGAAATGATCACATTACATTTTTTGGCATTTTATGGCGAATAAACTGGAATTCCGCCAGTCGTGCATGTATTATCGCCTGCCATGGTCCAGGCCGGACGCCTTGGTACAGAGCCGGTACTGGATCTCATGATATTTGTCCGGGATATCAAATAAGACCCAAGGAACCATAACAAATGCTTCGAAATGATCAAATTACATTTTTTGGCATTTTATGGCAATTAAACTGGAATTCCGCCAGTCATGCATGTATTATCGCCTGCCATGGTCCATGCCGGACGCCTTGGGACGGAGCCGGTACCGAATCTCATGATATTTGTCCGGGATATCAAATATGACCCAAGGAACCATAACCAACGCTTCTAAATGATCAAGTTACATTTTTTGGCATTTTATGGAAATTAAACTGGAATTTCGCTAGTCGTGCATGTATTATCGCCTGCCTTGGTCCAGGCCGGACGCCTTGGTACGAAGCCAGTACCGGATCGCATGATATTTTTCCGGGATATCAAATATGACGCAAGGAACCATAACCAACGCTTAAAATGATCAAGTTACATTTTTTGGCATTTAATGGCGATTAAACTGGAATTCCGCCCGTCATGCCCCTATTATCACCTGCCATGGTCCAGGCCGGACGCCTTGGTACAAAGCCGGTACCGGATCATATGATATTTCTCCAGGACATCAAATACGCCCACGGAACCATAACTAACACTTCGAAATGATCACATTACATTTTTTGGCATTTTACGGCAAATAAACTTGAATTCCGCCAGTCGTGAATGTATTATTGCCTGCCATGGTCCAGGCCGGACGCCTTGGTACGGAGCCGGTACTGGATCTCATGATATTTGTTCGGGACATCAAATACGACCCATGGAACCATAACAAATGCTTCAAAATGATCAAATTACATTTTTTGTCATTTTATGGCAAGTAAACTGGAATTCTGCCAAGTCGTGCATGTATTATCACCATCCATGGTCCAGGCCGGACGCCTTGGTATGGATCCGGTACCGGATGGCATGATATTTTTCCGAGACATCAAATACAACCCAAGAAACCATAACCAACTCTTTAAAAGGATCAAGTTACATTTTTTGGCATTTTATGGCAATTAAACTAGAATTCCGCCAAGTCGTGCCTGCATTATCGCCTTCCATGGTCCAGGCCGGATGCCTTGGTACGGAGTCGGTACTGGATCAGATGATATTTATCCGGGACATCAAATACGACCCAAGGAACCATAACCAATGCTTCGAAATGATCAAATTACATTTTTGGCATTTTATGGCAATTAAACTGGAATTCTGCCAGTCATGCCTGTATTTTCGCCTGCCATGGTCCAGGACGGACACCTTGGTACGAAGCCGGTACGGATCGCATGACATTTGTCCAAGACATCAAATACGACTCAAGGAACCATAACCAATGCTTCAAAATGATCAAGTTACATTTTTTGGCATTTTATGGCAATTAAATGCCTGTATTATCGCCAGTCGTGCCTGTATTATCGCCTCCAATGGTCCAGGCCGGATTCCTTGGTAAGGAGCCGATACCGGATCGCATGATATTTGTCCAGGACATCAAATATGACCCAAGTAACCATAACCAACGCTTCAAAATGATCAAATTATATTTTTTGGCATTTTATGGCAATTAAACTGGAATTCCGTCACTCGTGCCTGTATTATCGCCTACCATGGTCCAGGCCGGACGCCGTGGTACATAGCCGGTACTGAATCGCATGATATTTTTTCGGGACATCAAATATGACCCAAGTAACCATAACCAACGCTTCGAAATGATCAATTTACATTTTTGTCATTTTATGGCAATTAAACTGGAATTCCGTCAGTCGTGCCTGTATTATCGCCTGCCATGGTCCAGGCCGGAAGCCTTGGTACGGAGCCGGTACCGGATCGCATGATATTTTTCCGGGATATCAAATGTGATCGAAGGAACCATAACCAACGCTTCGAAATTTCAAGTTACATTTTTTGGCATTTTATGGCAATTAAACTGGAATTCCGACAATCATGCCATTATTATCGCCTGCCTTGGTCCAGGCCGGACGCCTTGGTATGAAGCCGGTACCGAGTCCCATGATATTTGTTCGGGATATGAAATATGACCCAAGGAACCATAACCAACGCTTCGAAATGATCAAGTTACATTTTTTGCCATTTTATGGCAATTAAACTGGAATTCCGCCAGTCGTGCCTATATTAGCGCCTGCCATGGTTCAGGACGGACGCCTTGGTACGGAGCCGGTACCGCGGCACATGATATTTGTCTAGGACATTAAATATGACCCAAGGAACCATAACCAATGCTTCGAAATGATCAAGTTACATTTTTTGCCATTTTATGGCAATTAAACTGGAATTCCGCCAGTCGTGCCTCTATTATCGCCTGCCATGGTCCAGGCCGGACGCCTTGGCACGGAACCGATACTGGATCGCATGATATTTGTCTGGGACATCAAATAAAACACAAGGAAACATAACCAACACTTCGAAATGATCAAGTTACATTTTTTGACATTTTATGGAAAATAAACTGGAATTCCGCCAGTCGTGCATGTATTATCGCCTGCCATGGTCCAAACTAGATGCCTTGGTACGAAGCCGATACCGGATCACATGATATTTGACCTAGACATCAAATATGACCAAGTAACCATAACCAACACTTGGAAATGATAAAGTTACATTTTTTGGCATTTTATGGCAATTAAATTGGAACTCGCCAGTCGTGCCTATATTATCGCCTGCAATGGTCTAGGCCAGATGCCTTGGTAGGGAGCCGATACCGGATCACATGATATTTGTCCGGGACATCAAATACAACCCAAGTAACCATAACCAATATTTCTAAATGATCAAATTACATTTTTTGGCATTTTATGGCAATTAAACTGGAATTCCGCCAGTCGTGCCTGTATTATCTCCTACCATGGTCCAGGCTGGACGCCTTGGTACGGAGCCGGTACCGGATCGCATGATATTTGTCCGGGACGTCAATTACAACCCAAGAAACCATAATCAACTCTTTGAAAGGATCAAGTTACATTATTTGGAATTTTTTGGCATTTAAACTGGAGTTCCGCCAAGTCGTGCATGTATTATCGCTTGCCATGTTCCAGGCCGGACCCCTTGGTACGTAGCCGGTATTGGATCGCATGATATTTTTCCGGGGTATCAAATATGAACGAAGGAACCATAACCAAGGATTCGAAATGTTCAAGTTACATTTTTTGGCATTTTATGGCAATTAAACTGGAATTCCGCCAGTCATGTGTGTATTATCGCCTGCCATGGTCCAGGCCGGACACCTTGGTACGCAGTCGGTACCGGATCGCATGATATTTGTCCGGGATATCAAATATGACCGAAGGAACCATAACCAACGTTTCGAAATGATCAAGTTACATTTTTTTGAATTTTATGGCAATTAAACTGGTATCCGCCAGCCGTGCCTGTAATATCGCCTACCATAGTCCAGGCCGGATGCCTTGGTACAGAGCCGGTACCGGATCACATGATATTTCTCCGGGACATCAAACACAACCTAAGGAACCATAACGAACGCTTCGAAATGATCAAGTTACATTTTTTGGCATTTTATGGCAATTAAACTTGAATTCCGCGAGTCGTGCCTGTATTATCATCTGCCATGGTCCAGGCCGGACGCCTTTGTACGTAGACGGTACAGGGTCGCATGATATTTGTACGGGACATCAAATACGACCCAAGGAACCATAACTAACGCTTCGAAATGATCAAGTTACATGTTTTGGCATTTTATGGATATTAAATTTGAATTCCACCAGTCGTGCATGTATTATCGCCTGCCATGGTCCAGATTGGACGCCTTGGTACAGAGCCGGTACCGGATAACATGAAATTTCTCCAGGACATCAAATACGACCCAAGGAACTATAACTAACGCTTCGAAATGATCAAATTACAATTTTTTCATTTTATGGCAATTAAACTGGAATTCCGCCAGTCGTGCATGTATTATCGCCTGCCATGGTCCAGGCGGGACGCCTTAGTATGGTGCCGGTACCGGATCGCATGATATTTCTCCAGGACATCAAAGACGACCCAAGGAACCACAACGCTTGGGAATGATCAAGTTACATTTTTTGGCATTTTATGGTTATTAAATTGGAATTCTGCTAGTCGTGCATGTATTATCGCCTGCCATGGTCCAGGCCAGATGCCTTGGTACGGAGCTTGTACCAGACTGCATGATATTCTTTGGGGACATCAAATACAACCCAAGAAACCATAACCAGTTCTTCGAAAGGATCAAGTTACATTTTTTGGAATTTTATGGCAATAATACTGGAATTTCGCCAAGCCGTGCCTGTATTATCGCCTGCCATGTTCTAGGCCGGACGCCTTGGTACGTAGCCGGTACTCAATCACATGATATTGGTCCGGGACATCCAATACGACCCAAGGAACCGTAACCATTGCTTCGAAATGATCAAGTTACATTTTTTGGAATTTTATGGCAATTAAATTGGAATTCCGCCAGCCGTGCCTTTAATATCGCCTGCCATAGTCCCTGCCAGACGCCTTGGTACGGAACCGATACCGGATCGCATGATATTTCTCCGAGACATAAAATATGACCCAAGGAACCATAAGCAATGCTTCGAAATGATCAAGTTACATTTTTGGCATTTTATGGCAATTAAACTGCAACTCCGCCTGTCGTGCCTGTATTATCGCCTAACATGGTCCAGACTGGACCCCTTGGTACGGAGCCGGTACCAAATAACATGATATTTGTCAGGGACATAAAATACGACCCAAGGAACCATAACCAATACTTCAAAATGATCAAGTTACATTTTTTGGCATTTTATGGCAATTAAACTTGAATTCTACCAGTCATGCCTGTATTATCGCCTGCCATGGTCCAGACCGGACGCCTTGGTAAGGAGCCGGTACGGGATCACATGATATTTCTCCGGGACATCAAATACAACCCAAGGAACCATAACCAACGCTTCGAAATGATCAAATTAAATTTTTTGGCTTTTTATGGCAATTAAACTGGAATTCAGCGAGTCGTGTCTGTATTATCGCTTGCCATGGTCCAGGCCGGACGCCTTGGTACGGAGCCGGTACTGGATCTCATGTTATTTTTCCGGGACATAAAATACAACCCAAGGAACCATAACCAATGTTTCGAAATGAGCAAGTTACATTTTTTGGCATTTTATGGAAATTAAATTGGAATTCTGCCAGTCGTGCCTGTATTATCGCCTGCCATGGTCCAGGTCGGATGCCTTGGTACGGAGCCGGTACCGGACCACATGATATTAGTTCGGGACATCAAATACAACCCATGAATCCATAACCAACTCTTTGAAAGGATAAAGTTATATTTTTTGGAATTTTATGGCAATTATACTGGAATTCCGCCAAGTCGTGCCTGTATTATCGCCAGCCATGTTCCAGGCCAGACGCCTTGGTACCTAGCCGGTACCGAATCACATGATATTTTTCCGGGACATCAAATACGACCCAAGGAACCATAACCATTTCTTCAAAATGATCAAATTAATTTTTTTGGAATTTTATGGCAACTAAACTGGAATTCCCCCAGCCGTGCTTGTATTATCGCCTATCATAGTCCATGTTGGACGCCTCGGTAAGGAGCTGGTACTGGATCGCATGATATTTCTCCGGGACATCAAATACGACCCAAGGAACCATAAGCAACGCTTCGAAATGATCAAGTTACATTTTTTAGCATTTTATGGCAATTAAACTTCAATTCCACCAGTCGTGCTTGTATTATCGCCTACCATGGTCCAGACTGGACGCCTTGGTACGGAGTCGGTACCGGATTGCATGGTATTTGTCAGGGACATCAAATACGACCCAAGGAAATATAAACAACGCTACAAAATGATCAAGTCACTTTTTTGGCATTTTATGGCTATTAAACTAGAATTCCGCCAGTTGTGCCTGTATTATCGCCATCCATGGTCCAGGCCGGACGCCTTGGTATGGAGCCAGTACGATCGCATGATATTTTTCGGGATATCAAATACAACCCACGGAACCATAACCAACTCTTCAAAATTGTCAAGTTACATTTTTTGGCATTTTATGGCACTTAAACTGGAATTCCGTCAGTCGTGCCTGTATTATCGCCTGCCATGGTCCAGGACGGACGCCTTGGTACGGAGCCGGTATCGGATCACATGATATTTATCCGGGACATCAAATACAACCCAAGGAACCATAACCAACGCTTCAAAATGATCAAGTTACATATTTTGGCATTTTATGGCAATTAAGTTGGAATTCCGCAAGTCGTGCCTGTATTATCGCCTACCATGGTCCAGGCCGGACGCCTTGGTAAGGATCCGGTACCGGATCGCATAATATTTATCTGGGACATCAAATAAAACCCAAGAAACCATAACCAACTCTTCAAAAGGATCAAGTTACATTTTTTGGCATTTATGGCAATTAAACTAGAATTCCCCCAAGTCGTGCCTGCATTATCGCCTTCCATGGTCCAGGCCAGACGCCTTGGTACCTAGCCGGTACCGAATCGCATGATATTGTCCGGGATATCAAATACAACCCAAGGTTTCTTAACCAACGCTTCGAAATGATCAAGTTACATTTTTTGGAATTTTATGGCAATTAAACTGGAAATCCGCCAGTCGTGCATGTATTATCGCCTGCCATGGTCCAGGCCGGACGCCTTGGTACGGAGCTGGTACCGGATAGCATGAAATTTCTCCAGGACATCAAATACGACCCAAGGAACCATAACCAACGCTTCTAAATGATCAAACTAGATTTTTGGCATTTTATGGCAATTAAACTGGAAATCCGCCAGTCGTGCATGTATTATCGCCTGCCATGGTCCAGGACCGACGCCCTTGTATGGAGCCTGTACCAGATCGCATGATATTTCTCTAGAACATCAAATACGATCCGAGGAACCACAACGCTTGGAAATGATCAAGTTACATTTTTTGGCATTTTATGGCTATTAAATTGGAATTCTGCCAGTCGTGCCTGTATTATCGCCTGCCATGGTCCAAGCGAGATGCCTTGGTACAGAGCCGGTACCGGACCGCATGATATTTGTTCGGGACATCAAATACAACCCAAGAAACCATAACCAACTCTTCAAAAGCATCAAGTTACATTTTTTTGAATTTTATGGCAATTATACTGGAATTTCGCCAAGTCGTGCCCTTATTATCGCCTGCCATGTTCCAGGCCGGACGCCTTGGTACGGAGCCGGTACCGAATCACATGATATTTGTCCGTGACATAAAATATGATCCAAGGAACCATAACCATTGCTTCGAAATGATCAAGTTACATTTTTTGGAATTTTATGGCAATTAAACTGGAATTCCGCCAGCCGTGCCTGTATTATCGCCTACCGTAGTCCATGCCAGATGCCTTGGTACAGAGCCGGTACCGGATCGCTTGATATTTCTCTGGGACATCAAATACGACCCAAGGAACCATAAGCAACGCTTCGAAATGATCAAGTTACATTTTTTGGCATTTTATGGCAATTAAACTGCAATTCCGCCAGTCGTGCCTGTATTATCGCCTGCCATGGTCCAGGCGAGATGCCTTAGTACGGAGCCGATACCGGACCGCATGATATTTTTCCGAGAAATAAAATACAACCCAAGAAACCATAACAAACTCTTCGGAAGGATCAAGTTACATTTTTTTGAATTTTATGGCAATTATACTGGAATTCCGCCAAGTCGTGCCAGTATTATCGCCTGCCATGTTTCAGGTCGGACGCCTTGGTACGTAGCGGGTACCGAATCACATGATATTGGTCCGGGACATAAAATACGACCCAAGAAACCATAATCGTTGCTTCGAAATGATCAAGTTACATTTTTTGGAATTTTATGGCAATTAAACTGGAATTCCGCCAGCCGTGCCTGTATTATCGCCTGTCATATTCCATGCCAGATGCCTTGGTACTGAGCCGGTACCGGATCGCATGATATTTCTCCAGGACATCAAATATGACCCAAGGAACCATAAGCAACGCTTCGAAATGATCAAGTTACATTTTTTGGTATTTTATGGAAATTAAACTGCAATTCCGTTAGTCGTGCATGTATTATCGCCTACCATGGTCCAGACTGGACTCCTTGGTATGGAGCCGGTACCGAATAGCATGATATTTCTCAGGGACATCAAATACGACCCAAGGAACCATAACCAACACTTCAAAATGATCAAGTTACATTTTTTGGCATTTTATAGCAATTAAACTTGAATTCTGCTAGTCGTGCCTGTATTATCGCCTGCCATAGTCCACACCGGACGCCTTGGTAAGGAGCCGGTACCGGGTCACATGATATTTCTCTGGGACATCAAATACCACCCAAGGATTCATAACCAACGCTTCGAAATGATCAAATTATATTTTTTTGGCATTTTATGGTAATTAAATTGGAATTCCTCCAGTCGTGCCTGTATTATCGCCTGCCATGGTCCAGGTCGGACGCCTTGGTACGGAACCAGTACCGGATCTCATAATATTTTTTTCGGACATCAAATACGACCCAAGGAACCATAACCAATGCTTCGAAATGATCAAATTACATTTTTTGGAATTTTGTGGCAATTAAATTGGAATTCCGTCAGTCATGCCTGTATTATCGCCATCCATGGTCCAGGCCGGACGCCTTGGTTTGGAGCCGACACCGGATTGCATGATATTTTTCCGGGACATCGAATACAACCCAAGTAACTATAACCAACTCTTCGAAATAGTCAAGTTACATTTTTTGACATTTTATGGCAATTAATTTGGAAATCCGTCAGTCGTGTCTTTATTATCAACTGCCATGGTCCAGGCCGGACGCTGTGGTACGTAGCCGGTACCGAATCACATAATATTTATCCGAGACATCAAATATAACCCAAGGAACCATAACCAACACGTCAAAATGATCAAGTTACTTTTTTCGGCATTTTATGGCAACTAAACTTGAATTCCGCCAGTCATGCATGTATTATCGCCTGCCATGGTCCAGGTCGGACTCCTCTGTACGGAGCCGACACTAAATCTCATGATATTTGTCCGAGACATCAAATATTACACAAGGAACCATAACCAATGCTTCGAAATGATCAATTTACATTTTTTGTCATTTTATGGCAATTAAACTGGAATTCCACCAGTCGTGCCTGTATTATCGCCTGCCATGGTCTAGACCGGACGCCTTGGTACGGAGTCGTTACCGAATCGCATGATATTTTTTTGGGACATCAAATACGACCCAAGGAACCATAACCAACGCTTCGAAATGATCAAGTTACATTCTTTGGCATTTTATGGCAATTAAACTGGAATTCTGCAAGTCGTGCATGTATTATCGCCTGCCATGGTCCAGTCCGGATGCCTTGGTACGGAGCCGGTACCGGATCACATGATATTTGTCCGGGACATCAAATACGACCCAAGGAACCATAACCAACGCTTCTAAATGATCAAGTTATGTTTTTTTGCAATTTATAGCAATTAAACTTGAATTCCGCCAATCGTGCCTGTATTATCGCATGCCATGGTCCAGGCCGGATGCCTTGGTACAGAGCCGGTACCGTATCGCATGTTATTTCTCCGGGACATAAAATATGACCCAAGTAACCATAACCAACTCTTCGAAAGGATCAAGTTACATTTTTTGGCATTTTATAGCAATTAAACTGGAATTCCGCTAGTCGTGCCTATATTACCGACTGCCATGGTCCAGGTCGGACGCCTTGGTATGGAGCCGGTAGCGGATTGCATGATATTACTTCGGGACATCAAATACGAACCAAGGAACCATAACCAATGCTTGGAAATGATCAATTTACATTTCTTGTCATTTTATGGCAATTAAATTGGAATTCCGCCAGTCGTGCCTGTATTATCGCTTGCCATGGTCCAGGTCGGATGCCTTGGTACGGAGCCGGTACCAAATCTCATGATATTTTCTGAGACATTAAATTCTAACCAAGGAACCATAACCAACGCTTCAAAATGATCAAGTTACATTTTTTGGCATTTTATGGCAATTAAACTGGAATTCCGCCAGTCGTGCCTGTATTATCGCCTGCCATGGTCCAGTCCGGACGCCTTGGTACGGAGCCGGTACCGTATCGCATGATATTTCTCCGGGACATAAACTATGACCCAAGTAACCATAACTAACTCTTCGAAAGGATCAAGTTACATTTTTTGGCGTTTTATAGCAATTAAACCTGAATTCCGCTAGTCGTGCCTATATTACCGCCTGCCATGGTCCAGGTCGGACGCCTTGGTATGGAGCCGGTAGCGGATTGCATGATATTACTTCGGGACATCAAATACGAACCAAGGAACCATAACCAACGCTTTGAAATGATCAAGTTACATTTCTTGTCATTTTATGGCAATTAAATTGGAATTCCGCCAGTCGTGCCTGTATTATCGCTTGCCAAGGTCCAGGTCGGATGCCTTGGTACGAAGCCGGTACCAAATCTCATGATATTTTCCGAGACATTAAATTCGAACCAAGGAACCATAACCAACGCTTCAAAATGATCAAGTTACATTTTTTGGCATTTTATGGCAATTAAACTGGAATTCCGCCAGTCGTGCCTGTATTATCGCCTGCCATGGTCCAGGCCGGACACCTTGGTACGAAGCCGGTACCGGATCGCATGATATTTGTCCGGGACATCAAATACGACCCAAGGAACAATAACCAATGCTTCGAATTGATCAAGTTACATTATTTGGTATTTTATGGCAATTAAACAGGAATTCAGCCAGTCGTGCCTGTATTATCGCCATCCAAGGTCCAGGGTGGACGCCTTGGTATGGATCTAGTACCAGATTGCATGATATTTTTTCAGCACATCCAATACAACCCAAGAAACCATAACCAACTCTTCTAAAGGATCAAGTTACATTTTTTCGCATTTTATGGAAATTAAACTAGAATTCCGCCAAGTCGTGCCTCCGTTATCGCCTTCTATGGTCCAGCCGGACGCCTTGGTACGTAGCCGGTACCGAATCGCATGATATTTGTCCGAGAAATCAAATATAACCCAAGGATTCATAACCAATGCTTCGAAATGATCAACTTACATTTATTGGAATTTTATGGCAATTAAACTGGAATTCTGCCAGCCGTGCCTGTATTATTGCCTGCCATAGTCCAGGTCGGATGCCCTGGTACAGAGTCAGTACCGAATCACATGATATTTCTCCGGGACATCAAATACGACAAAAGAAACCATAACCAACGCTTTGAAATGATCAAGTTACATTTTTTGGCATCATATGGCAATTAAACTGGAATTCCGCCAGTCGTGCCTGTATTATCGCCTGCCATGGTCCAGGCCGGACGCCTTGGTATGGAGCCGGTACCGGATATCATGATATTTGTCCGGGACATCAAATACGAGCTAAGGAACCATAACCAACGCTTCAAAATGACCAGGTTACATTTTTTGGCATTTTATGGCAATTAAACTACAATTCCGCCAGTCGTGCCTGTATTGTCGCCTGCCATGGTCCACGCCGGACGCCTTGGTACGTAGCCAGTATCGGATCGCATGATATTTCTCCAGGACATCAAATACGACCCAAGGAACCATAACCAATGCTTCTAAATGATCAAATTACATCTTTTGGCATTTTATGGCAATTAAATTGGAATTTCGCCAGCCGTGCATGTATTATCGCCTGCCATGGTCCAGGCCGGACGTCGTGGTACGTGGCCGGTACCGGATCGCATGATATTTCTCCAAGACATCAAATACGACCTACGGAACCATAACCAACGCTCTAAAATGATCAAGTTACATATTTTTGGCGTTTTATGGAAATTAAACAGGAATTCCGATAGTCGTGCCTTTTATTATCGCATGCCATGGTTCAGGCCGGACGCCTGGGTATGGAGCCGGTACCGGGTCGCATGATATTGTTCGGGATATGAAATATGAACCAAGGAACCATAACCAACGCTTCGAAATGATCAAGTTACATATTTTGTCATTTTACGGCAATTATAGTGGAATTCTGCCAGTCGTGCCTGTATTATCGCCTGCTATGGTCCAGGCCGGACGCCTTGGTATGGAGCCGGTACCGGATATCATCAAATTTGTCCGGGACATCAAATACGATCCAAGGAACCATAACCAACGCTTCGAAATGATCAAGTTACATATTTTGTCATTTTACGGCAATTATAGTGGAATTCTGCCAGTCGTGCCTGTATTATCGCCTGCTATGGTCCAGGCCGGACGCCTTGGTATGGAGCCGGTACCGTGTCGCCTGATATTTGACCGGGACATTAAATATGACCCAAGGAACCATAACATACGCTTCTAAATGATCAAGTTAAATTTTTTGGAATTTTATGGAAATTAAACTGGAATTCTGCCAGCCGTGCCTGTATTATTGCCTGCCATAGTCCAGGTCGGATGTCTTGGTACGGAGTCGGTACCGAATTACATGATATTTCTCCGGGACATCAAATAGGACCCAAGGAACCATAACCAACGCTTTGAAATGATCAGGTTCGTTTTTTGGCATCATATGGCAATTAAACTGGAATTCCGCCAGTCGTGCCTGTATTATCGCCTGCCATGGTCCAGGCCGGATGCCTTGGTATGGAGCCGGTACCGGATATCATGAAATTTGTCCGGGACATCAAATACGATCCAAGGAACCATAACCAACGCTTCGAAATGACCAGGTTACATTTTATGGCATTTTATGGCAATTAAACTACAATTCCGCCAGTCGTGCCTGTATTATCGCCTGCCATGGTCCAGGCCGGACGCCTTGGTACGGGGCCTGTATCGGATCGCACGATATTTCTCCAGGACATCAAATACGACCCAAGGAACCATAACCAACACTTTGAAATGATCAAGTTACATTTTATGGCATTTTATGGCAATTAAACTGGAATTCCGCTAGTCGTGCCTGTATTAGCGCCTGCCATGGTCCAGGCCTGACGCCTTGGTACGGAGCCGGTACCGGATCGCATGATATTTTTCATGGACATCAAATACGACCCAGGGAACCATAACCAACGCTTCGAAATGATCAAGTTATATTTTTTGGCATTTTATGGCAATTAAACTGGAATTCCGTCAGTCGTGCCTCTATTATCTTCTGTCGTGGCCAGGCCGGACGCCTTGGTACATAGCTAGTATCGGATCGCATGATATTTTTCCACGACATCAAATACGACCCACGGAACCATAACTAACGCTTTGAAATGATCAAGTTACATATTTTTGGCATTTTATGGCAATTAAACTGGAATTCCGATAGTCGTGCATGTATTATCGCATGCCATGGTACAGGCCGGACGCCTTGGTACGGATCCAATACTGGGTCACATGATATTTTCCGGGAAATGAAATATGACCCAAGGAACCATAACCAACGCTTCGGAATGATGAAGTTACATTTTTTGGCATTTTATGGTAATTAAACTGGAATTCCGCCAGTCGTGCTTGTATTAGCGCCTTCCATGGTCCAGGCCAGACGCTTTGATACGGATACGGTACCGGATTGCAAGATATTTGTCGTGGACATCAAATACGACCCAAGGAACCAAAACCAACGCTTCGAAATGATCAAGTTACATTTTTTTTCATTTTATGGCAATTAAACTGGAATTCTGTCAGTCGTGCCTCTATTATCACCTGCCATGGTCCAGGCAGGACGCCTTGGTACAGAGCCGGTACCGGATCACATGATATTTCTCCAGGACATCAAATACGACCCACAAAACCATAAATAATGCTCTGAAATTATCAGGTTACATTTGTTTGGCATTTTATGGCAATTAACTTGGAATTCCGACAGTCATGCCTGTATTATCGCCTGCCATGGTCCAGGCCGGACGCCTTGGTACGGAGCCAGTACCGGGTCGCACGACATTGTCCGTGATATGAAATATGACCCAAGGAACCATAACCAACGCTTTGAAATGATCAAGTTACATTTTTGGCATTTTTTGGCAATTACACTTGAAATCCACTAGTCATGCATGTATTATCGCCTGCTATGGTCCAGGCCGGACGCCTTGTTATGGAGTCGGTACCGTGTCGCATGATATTTGTCCGGGACATTAAATATGACCCAAGGAACCATAACATACGCTTCTAAATGATCAAGTTAAATTTTTTGGAATTTTATGGAAATTAAATTGGAATTCTGCCAGCCGTGCCTGTATTATTGCCTGCCATAGTCCAGGTCGGATGCCTTGGTACGGAGTCGGTACCGAATTACATGATATTTCTCCGGGACATCAAATAGGACCCAAGGAACCATAACCAACACTTTAAAATGATCAGGTTACATTTTTTGGCATCATATGGCAATTAAACTGGAATTCCGCCAGTCGTGCCTGTATTATCGCCTGCCATGGTCCAGGCCGGACGCCTTGGTACGGGGACTGTATCGGATCGCACGATATTTCTCCAGGACATCAAATACGACCCAAGGAACCATAACCAACGCTTTGAAATGATCAAGTTACATTTTTTGGCATTTTATGGCAATTAAACTGGAATTCCGCTAGTCGTGCCTGTATTAGCGCCTGCCATGGTCCAGGCCTGACGCCTTGGTACGGAGCCGGTACCGGATCACATGATATTTTTCTTGGACATCAAATACGACCCAGGGAACCATAACCAACGCTTCGAAATGATCAAGTTATATTTTTTGGCATTTTATGGCAATTAAACTGGAATTCCGTCAGTCGTGCCTCTATTATCTTCTGCCGTGGCCAGGCCGGACGCCTTGGTACATAGCTAGTACCGGATCGCATGATATTTTTCCACGACATCAAATACGACCCACGGAACCATAACTAACGCTCTGAAATGATCAAGTTACATATTTTTGGCATTTTATGGCAATTAAACTGGAATTCCGACAGTCGTGCATGTATTATCGCCTGCCATGGTACAGGCCGGACGCCTTGGTACGGATCCGGTACCGGGTCACATGATATTTTCCGGGATATGAAATATGACCCAAGGAACCATAACCAACGCTTCGGAATGATCAAGTTACATTTTTTGGCATTTTATGGTAATTAAACTGGAATTCCGCCAGTCGTGCTTGTATTAGCGCCTTCCATGGTCCAGGCCAGACGCTTTGATACGGATACGGTACCGGATTGCAAGATATTTGTCGTGGACATCAAATACGACCCAAGGAACCAAAACCAACGCTTCAAAATGATCAAGTTCCATTTTTTTTCATTTTATGGCAATTAAACTGGAATTCTGTCAGTCGTGCCTCTATTATCACCTGCCATGGTCCAGGCCGGACGCCTTGGTACGGATCCAGTACCGGGTCGCACGACATTGTCCGTGATATGAAATATCACCCAAGGAACCATAACCAACGCTTTGAAATGATGAAGTTACATTTTTGGCATTTTTTGGCAATTACACTTGAAATCCACTAGTCATGCATGTATTATCGCCTGCCATGGTCCAGGCCGGACGCCTTGGTACGGATCCAGTACCGGGTCGCACGACATTGTCCGTGATATGAAATATCACCCAAGGAACCATAACCAACGCTTCGAAATGATGAATTTACATTTTTTGGCATTTTATAGCAATTAAACTGTCATTCCGCCAGTCGTGCATGTATTATTGCCTGCCATGGTCCAGTCCGGACGCCTTGGTACGAAGCCGGTACTGGATCACATGATATTTGTCCGAGACATCAAATACCACCCAAATAACCATAACCAACGCTTCTAAATGATCAAGTTATGTTTTTTGAATTTTATAGCAATTAAACTTGAATTTAGCCAATCGTGCATGTATTATCACCTGCCATGGTCCAGGCCGGACGCCTTGCTATGGAGCCAGTACCGGATCGCATGATATTTCTCAAGGAAATCAAATACGACCCAAGGAACCATAACCAACACTTCAAAATGATCAAGTTACATTTTTGCATTTTATGGCAATTAAATTTTAATTCCGCGAGTCGTGCCTGTATTACTTCCTGCCATGGTCCAGGCAGGACGACTCAGTACGGTGCATGTACCGGATCACATGATATTTGTTGGTACATCAAATATGACCCAAGGAACCATAACCAACGCTTTGAAATGATCAAGTTACATTTTTTTGGCATTTTATGGCAATTAATTTGGAATTCAGCCAGTCGTGCCTGTATTATCGCCATCCATGGTCCATGCCGGACGCCTTGGTACGGATCTGGTACCGGATCGCATGATATTTGTTCGGGACATCAAATACAACCCAAGACACCATAACCAACTCTTCGAAAGGGTTTTTTGGCATTATATGGCAATTATTCTATAATTCCGCCAAGTCCTGCCTGCATTATCGCCTTCCATGATCCAGACCGGACGCCTTGGTACGGAGCCGGTACCGGATCACAAGATATTTCTCCGGGACATCAGATTCGACCCAAGGAACCATAACCAATGCTTCGAAATGATCAAGTTATTTTTTTGGCATTTTATGGCAATTAAACTGGAATTCCACATGTCGTGCCTTTATTATCGCCTGCCATGGTCCAGGCCGGACTCCTTGGTACAGAGCCGGTTCCGGATCACATGATATTTTTCCGGACATCAAATACGACCCAAGGAACCATAACCAATCTTCGAAATGATCAAGTTACATGTTTTGGCATTTTATGGCAATTAAACTGGAATTTTTCTATTTGTGCCTGTATTATCGCCTGCCAGGGTCCAGGGCGGACGCCTTGGTACGGAGCCGGTACCAGATCACAAGATATTCGTTCGGGAAATCAAATATGACCCAAGGAACCATAACCAAAGCTTCGAAATGATCAAGTTACACTTTATGGAAATTAAACTGGAATTCCGCTAGTCGTGCTTGTATTATCACCTGCCATGGTCCAGGCCGGACGCCTTAGTATGAAGCCGGTACCGGATCACATGATATTTGAGCGGGACATCAAATACGACCCAAGGAACCATAACTAACGCTTCTAAATGATCAAGTTACATTTTGGCATTTTATGGCAATTAAACTGGAATTCCGCCAGTCGTGCCTGTATTATCGCCACCCATGGTCCAGGCCGAACGCCTTGGTACGGTGCCGGTACCGGATAACATGATACTTGTGCGGGACATCAAATACGACCCAAGTAACCATAACCAACACTTCGAAATGATCAATTTACGTTTTATGGCAATTAAACTGGAATTCCGCCAGTCGTGCCTGTATTATCACCATCAATGGTCCAGGCCGGACACCTTGGTATGGAGCCAGTACCGGATCGCATGATATTTTTCCAGGACATCAAATACGACCCAAGGAACCATAACCAACGCTTCGAAATGATCAAGTTACATTTTATGGCAATTAAACTGGAATCAGCCAGTCGTGCCTGTATTATCACCATCCATGGTTAAGGCCAGACACCTTGGTATGGAGCCGGTACCGGATCGCATGATATTTGTTTGGTACATCAAATACGACCTAAGTAACCATAACCAAGTCTTCGAAATGATCAAGTTACATTTGTTTGGCATTTTATGGCAATTAAACTGGAATTCCGCTA
>ML342481.1:0-136842 GCA_005239505.1 Nicotiana paniculata | reverse complement strand
GCTCCCCTCTAAGAAGCTCCATGATCTCAGAAAATTGTTTACTTACTTACCCCACTTGTGTTCTCCTGCGACCTCTGTTTCCTTGCTATCAGGAATTCATCCTTCTTCTGCTCCTCGTTCCTATTCCCCTATTTAACTCTCCCCACCGGGTTCCTCTTTAATTGTACCGTTATCTGATTCACGAGATATCAGCACCATAACCCCCTTGTCCTTGTTCCTCCTTCTGGTATCATCCTCTTGACTCGCTGGAGTCACCCTTTCATCTTTACAGCTACTTCCATAGCTGCTGTTCTGCCCAGTAGAGGTAATTCCGCATAAATAAGGGACTGTTCAGATGTAATTGATCGACATTCTTAGCTTCCTTTTCCATTGAACAAAAATGGATCAAACGGAATCTGCTAGCTTCATAAATTACCAGCTTACGCATTAACTAAGTGTCCATAGGAAAAGCCAGAGCAGCTCGAGTTGAACTGTATAATTAAGGTTAAAAAGCCATTAACTAAAGGTCTTCATTCTTCACGCCATTAACTAAAGGTTCTTCAAACAAATAAGTTAAGGCGTGGGTATTGACATTGTGTTACAATGTTGATCAGTAATATCTGATGAAATATAGTTTTTTATAAATATACTGCAGGAAATAAACAAGTCTCTAGCAGATAACCCACATAGAGAGATTAGTAGATGCTTAATCAAGTTACTAACTACAATTCTAGAAAGGTACAAATACATCTCCAGCGAGATGCCTTTTGTTAACATGCACACAATCAATCACAATAATTGTGCATACGCTGTGAGTCACCAAATGCAGAAAGGACAAGTGTCATTCAATCAGCAGGTTCCAGCCCGATGAGGAAAAGTTCAAAATTGGAAGCTTTCAATAGCAACAAATACCGCATATTTAAGTTGTGTGTTTTTTTCTACTCATGCATAGACACATTATATTCTGAGGTCCCATATATGAGGATATCTCATCAAGAGGATGACTGCAATGGGAAGCATCTTTATATTTGCAATTAACATGAAAAGCAAGTGCGGCACTAACAGCTAAAAATGATAAAAGCCTTTCGATTAAGATGACTTAGGCAATTTAAGCCAGACCATAGATGGATAATCTAATCCACACCCCTATAAATTTCATCCTTTTGGTGTTTTCTTAGTCATACAAACCCACCTTCTACAATTCTACATAGTATTTTGCACCTTTCCCTCGAAAGTCTCTCCCAAAACCTACTAAAGAAAATGGCAAATGCTCGTATTGCTAGGTTTGTTACAGAGGTAGCACCACCACAGTTTGTAAATGTCATGAGACACCGAGCCTCGAAGATGCTAGATACCATCAATGAGGAGGAGAGGGAAGTTGGCACAAGCGAGTCACTTTCTCGGAAGAGTCCTTCACCTTCAGCTTATGCTGCTTCATCTTCAAATGCAAAAAATTCTACATATTTTATCAAAGAAGTTCAGAGATCTTTTTCTCTATTTGGCAGCTGAAGTATCTACTTAGACTTGCTGAGAGTTCTTTCAATTTTTAATTTCCGGACCAGTCTACTGATTTCTAAATGTTTTCCTTCTGCAAATTTTTTCTCTTACTTAGTTACTAAGTCCGCAAAGCTTGGACTCTGTATGTAACCTGTGAGAGTAAGGAAAATTCCTCCATCGAACTAGCAGTGAACTTTCTATTGCTACTTCTTTAATTATTCCTAAAGTTATTTCTATACGGCTGAAGAAATTATTTGCACAGTACTTTCTGTGTTTCTTTTATAAATAAACAGAGCATTTTATTCCATAAAACAAGCACTAAGGAAGGAGTAACAAGCATATATTAACAAGTTATAGCTCAGAGAACTCAGCTGCACCTAACTAGATCAGAATACGAGAATGTCGAAACGTCCATGCTTAATACAACCAATAAGAACTTTACATCAAAAGAACCTACTGCTCCCCTTTCCTGCTATATAATACTAACTGGTCTTTCTGCCCAGCACTTCTTCCTTTTGTTCTGAACTAGTGATTTCCTCCCAAACAACAAGAAACCATCATTTTTAACGTGTGAGTCAGTTTACCCTCCAACTTCAATCTTCTGACCCTCTCCCCTCCTCTCTCCTCTCTCCCCACCCTTAGACTTCCTTTGATAGTCTAGTTTATGCATTTTCAGTTTTCAGTTTCCTCTGCTTCCTTTTCTCTTCCCCTTCAGTAGTCTACCCATTTTGTGGTTTATTCTCCCTTCCATAAAAGTTCCCTCATTCTTCCCACCTCCGTTTCCTTGCTATCAGGAATTCATCATTTTTCTTCTCCTCCTTCCTTTTCACTGATTTTAGTTCCCCCGCCAGGTTCATCTTTCCTTGTTGTCTGGTTCACGAGGTATCAGCACCATAACCCCCTTGTCCTTCTTCCTTTGGTATCATCCTCTCGACAGGCTGGAGTCACCTCTCATCTTTACAGCCACTTCACAGCCGTTGTTCTGCATACTAGGCGGCATTTCCACATAAATAAGGGATAGTTCAGATGTAATTGACTGACATTCTTAGCTTCTTCTTCCATTGAAACAACATGGATCTAATGAAATCTGGTAGCTTCATAAATTACCAACTTACGCGTTAAGCGGCCAAAGTAAAGACAGAGAGGCAGTTTAACTGTATAATTAAAATACCATCATAAAAGGTTCCTCATACAACGCTTTCCTTCAGCACCCTCCCCCCACCCCCCACCCCCACCCCCTTTTTTTTTTGATAAACTAATAATTTTATAAATGTTTGAGCAAAACATGGTCACATAAAAGCAGTATTGTCAAAGGCGCGCTTAAGCCCTGAAGCGAGGCTCAAAATAGGTTGAGCGCTTCTCCTCGCTTTGTGGGCGCTTCAGTGTCGCTCAAAGCTCTAAGGCATACTTTCCCTTGCCAATGAGTGTAATCCTGCAAAAGGCGACCTTA
The DNA here is from genome assembly GCA_005239505.1 of Nicotiana paniculata. Taxonomy (NCBI): domain Eukaryota; kingdom Viridiplantae; phylum Streptophyta; class Magnoliopsida; order Solanales; family Solanaceae; genus Nicotiana; species Nicotiana paniculata. Next base: position 133,916 of record ML342481.1, on the reverse strand, counting down.
AACAATTGATATTTCACTTCATCGTGATTTATTTTTCAATTTCTTTGTCCATATATTTGTTATTCATGCTTATAATGATTAGTCTTGGACTACATGCATACTTTTACTTTTTCTCCCGTTGGGCCTTTTTTCATTAAAGCCCACGCTTTATTTGCGCTTTTTGCTTAAAGCCCCAACGGACCTTAGAGCTTTTTTGCGCTTTTCGCCTTTGATAACACGGCATAAAAGAAGTATACCAAAAAGAAGAAAACCTACAAAACGAGATGGTTTTCCACAAACGACACCCATTCTTCTACACATAAAGGAATCTTATTGGTGCACCAAAAAGAAATAAGGGAATACTCCTTAACTGAACAAAATTCATCTCTACACCCTCAAAAGCTCTCTTATTTCGTTCCTTCCAATCCACCCACATGAGAGCTAGCAGCGCAAACTTCCATGCACTTCGTCTTCTCCTACAAGTTGACTGGTGGCTTATGGTCAATGGAACTAAAAATAATCAGAGAACTCAAAGGTACTGCAAGATTATTTGATTTTTCATTTTCCTCTCCTTCAGCTTATCCAATACTAAAAGTTTTGCAAGAATCATTTGCCTTTCTTCACATTTTGATTAATTGTTACTAAAAGAGTGTGACTTTTTAAACATAAAGGAAGAAATTACAAGAATAGCACTAAGCCTGAATGTATTTACATTGTCTGGATGAAGATAACAGCATTAGAAAAGAGATAAAAAAAGTACAACAAAGCCCCTTACAAATTACCACTGTCAAAAAGAAACATCGGAACACTTTCTTCTGTTAATCATTTTGCACGGCATCCACTAAAAAAGAACCAAGAGCAATGGTGATAATCCATAGGCAAGCATCGAGAAACACAATCTCATAAAAAATAAAAATCACATAATAACATCGAAATGTAGGTACTCACCTATGGTGTAATCATATCTTGGTTGGCAATTCAGTACTACACTGGTTAAGAAAATGGAAGTTATCCCCGTGGCAGCTTTTCACTTCTCCTTTCGAACATTTGAAGACTTCAATCTAATCTTGCTCTTCTGAAACTTTTCCGATTCAACATTCTCTCTAAGTTTCTCCAAGGCTTGAGGATAAGGAAAAAAGAGGTTAAATTAAAAAGACAGAGAATAACGGAGGAGTAATTGCAGAACTTGTGCAAATATTTATTTTCACCAGAAAGGCTAATATGAGATCTCGAGTTGTGTTCTCTTCATAATTCTCAACTACAACCACATTGACCAAACAACTCTCTTGCCGAGTACTTCCAATATGTTGAAAATGGGAAAAGAAAAATACCTGAGGTATACACAGAGTTGAGTGACTCTATAACTTCAGAAGAAACAGAATAGGTGGGGCAAGAGTCACAGTCAGCTTTTTGTAACAGCTTCTTGAACCGCTTAACCTGAAATAATTAGCATTAGAGATTCCATATTCAAACAATAAAGAATAAAGATAGGAACATTTGCTGCAAAAAGCAAAAGAAAGTTTAGTGATTTGATGTCTCAAATCAAACTCCTTCACCAAAAGTTATTATCTTGGAAATGGTTGTGAAACCTGGTGGTATATGTAGTTAATAGTCAGAGATTACATCATATTTTTTATGTTCATATATCATACTTATTATCCCAATATATTGAGCAATGAACTGCTGTGACAGTTAGGAGCACAATATGAGGACTGAAGGAGCAAACTGACAGTGGACAACGGCTTAGCTTTTATGGTAGCTCATAAGCTTCAAGATCACACTTCTTTTTCAATTGTGTGACCATTTGATGGTTGGGACCAGCTCAAGTAGTCATAATCTTACTGTTAGAGAATGCCTCAGTTAATCCAAGATGATTTGTTGCCCCCCCCCCCCCACAAAAAAATAATAATAAAAGGTACTTAACTATCCTAATATCATGCAAAGTTAGATTTACTGCATGAGGTAATTTACAAAATGTCAGCTCCCTTCAAGGACGGAACTTAAAATCATTTTACAAAAATAGATCACCTTAAAAACCTTCACTTCATCATCACTAAAAAACATACCTCGTCTTTGCGTAATAAAGTAAAGCAACACCCACTTTGGCCTGCTCTTGCAGTTCGACCCGCCCGATGAATAAATGTTTTTATATATGCAGGCATGTCATAGTTAACGACATTTCTAACTCCTTCAACATCCATTCCACGAGTCATAGCATCAGAGGAAATAAGCACTTGCACTTGTCCTGCCCTGAAGGCGCTCAACGTCTTGCTGCACGAAAAAAGTCCGCGATATGAAATTTCAATACAGTACATTTGAGTAAACAAGAAATACCACAACATTCACACAGGTGTGCTTGCACGACAAATATGTGTCCTAAATAAACATAGCACCACCTTTCTACAGGTATAAGTATGATGACAAATAGTTGCTTTATTCTCTACTTCCTTTTATCTTTTTAGAAAAGTTTTCCACTCAATCCAATTTCCAGACTTCAAAGCCATAATAAACTTAGGTTGTGACCAAGATAGAACAACACCAAACATGCCCTTTTTCTAAACATATAAAGATTAACAGCTCTTAGTAGCCACTTGGATTAGGGTAGACAGGATTTCTTGTGAGATGCAGACTTTCTCATATGGCAACACAAGACCGTCTCGTGATACATTTTTTGATAATGAAGATTGTCTCTGATGAATAATTTTGGGAATAGGGAAAACTATCCCTTTTTTCACATAAACTTAAGATTTTTACACTTCTAATATAGTACCTTGGCAGGGGCGGATCCAGAGCATGAGACCGGGTTCACCGGAACCCAGTAGCTTTTGTTCATACCTTGTATATGTAGTAAGAAATTCATTAAATATCTACAATTATTATATTGTGAACCCATAAACTATTGTACATTAATTTGAGATCGTTGTAGGAACCCATTAACTATAAATCCCGGATCCGACTGTCTAAACCTTGGTAACCGATTAAGCAGAATAAAACTTATAACAGTAGAATAGAAAATCAAAATTGTCCAGCAATGTGCATGACTACCTTCAGTTAGCTTCAGTAACATGTGTGCTCATGCAAAGCATCTTTAGTACAGCTGACTGCAAACTTGTCTAGCAAATCGACTAATGTAAAAGCTCAGAACAAAATTAAAGTTGTTAAGGGTATGTATCTACAGTACCTTCTTACAGATTGACGTTGAAGACGAGAATACTCCTTGAACTCAATTTGCAAATTGTCGAAAAACTTAAGCAAGGTGCATAATCTATGAGTGGACTCCACAGATGATGTGAAAACAATTGATTTCTCCCCTTGCAGACTTTGAAGAAGGGAAACTAGGTAAAGTGGCTTAAGCTTCGATTGACATATCTACACAGAAGGAAGGTAAAATCACCAATATCAATCATCTTCTAGTGAAGAACAGTGTCTTCAAAAGCAAAGGACGCAAAACTGGCAGCAATTCCAATGGGAGCGAAAAGTGAGAAGTGAGGTGCACACTTTTCGAATTGAACAAATACCTGATATACATGAATATAGTAATTGTAACACTAAATTGCAATTGAAATTGCTAACTTCGGCATCCAGTATCCGACAATGAAAATATTTATCCAACTGCTCAAATTAAACATCATTAAAATGTAATTTGGAGAGGAGTCCTAACACTCAAATAGCAAATAAGCCCCATTCTTTATTTCTTTTCCTCCCTTTTTTTAAACTGGGGGGAGAAGGATGAAAAGAATGCCTTTTTTCTTTTTCATCTTTCAATGTCAGTCGAATTGCTTCTCACTGGATAAATTACTTTCTGAAGCACATTGCTTCCTCATAAGGCGATAACCCTCACATCGCATTGCTCCGTTGCTTTAAGCAATGAAGTGATGTTTTTAGATAAACCCTCAGCATTACTTCGTCCCATGAAGCAACAAAGTGATGGTTTTAGATAAACCCTCACTTTGTATCACGCTGTCGCTTTCAGCAACAAAGTGATGGTTTTTAATAACAGTGGTTTGGAGACGTAGGGAAGACAATCATGTATGAGTGTCTAAGGACAATCCATGAGGTAAATACCCAAGACAGTTTAAGCCAATGCTTTTAGAGAAAATAAGGTGCTGCAAACAGAGATTTAAAGAAAGACGACACTGAAGCAGTAACTTCTGCTATGTGAGCATATCTTCAGAACACAAAACAAAGTTCCTCGCCAAATAACATAGCTAAATTAGTAAATCCCTTATGACTTAGGAGACAACAAACTGTTTTTTTTTCCTTCTTTTGATAGGTTAGGCAGCAGTGAGTTCTAATACTTGTTAAGATAAAATATATGCAATAGTAAACACATTTCAGGCACAACAGGAAAGAGCTGATAATGGAAAAATAGAGATTATTTCATTCAAGTAGCATAGTCCCACCACTTTAAATGATTTGAGTTCTTCAGGCAGCTGGTAACGTCTTTCTCCAGTCGTCAAAAGAAGAGGATGATGTAAATCAAGCTGAGCAAGTTTACTTGGGTCTTGTGTTAGTGTGGCTGATAAAACCATCTTTGCAAGCCTTGGATAGGCTTTGCCCTTGAACCCTCTTTCTGTGCCCCTGCATTAGTTTTAAAGCTATGCTTAAAATAATCCCACATGTGAAATGGACAAAGAGAAAACAAGACACTGAAATGCCTATGTGCACTAAACCTATTCGACCCCAAGGAGCAAACTAAATGAACCATCATCACTTGATGTCTTGATCAAAGGTCCAAACCTTCCAGCAAACTTGCATCCACTAACATAAATACTTACGTAGCCTTAGTTTCAGATAAACAGCGGATCGCCGGATACATTTTCATGATCACAAGAACTAGCAGCTCCACAATGAAAGGGTTTTGACTTTTGACAGTCAAAGATATAGTGGCATTGTCATAAAGCAATAAACCAGACTTGAATAGTCAGATAATTACTTCTAGTATGATTAGAAAAATCAAAAATGTCATATCAGGAATGAGTAAAGATGTGCATCTAAGAGGAATTTCACATTTAAGCAATTCATAAGGGGGAGAATAGGCATAGAACATACACTCTCCTGATTGTCTTCAATGAACCATAACTGCAAGGAAGAAGATTATCAGCAGAAGGGAAGTTCCCATCAATAGAAAAGCTGGTCAGCTGAATGACAGTAGGCAACCAGGACTGATAAGCTTCCCTTAATAACCTATCTGTTTCATCAACAACCTACACGATACCATGTAAGTCAACCATTAGGATCTTTTCCTTATTTGTTCTTCAACTTTCTTTTCAAAAAAATGTAAGTCAAATGGTTTCAACAAAGCATAAAAAAGTACAAACGAGCAATATCAAAGTGTGTGCCCCACATTCACAAGACCTACTACTACCACTTGAAGTTTAATGATTAAGTTGAAATAAATCTTAGTTGTTCGAGTCGCTAGCATTCTATGTTTTAGTTTTCAAATAGGAAGGAGGCATTGAAGCAAATAGAGAACAAATACATTGATTTTTTTTTTAAAATTGAGTAAATATAACTTAATTGTTAATGAGAAAGCTCCCATATACAAAAGGTATACCAAAAAGTAGAGAGTTTACTGAAAGATATGATTCTCTGCCTCACAGTCACAGGTGCACCAAAAAGACATTAAAACATGAAACTATTTCTCAGATGTACAAATCCAGCTCTTTTGCTTCAAAAGCTCTCCTATTTCTTTCATGTACAGCTATTACTGATTGATCAATTTATCGATATAAATGAAGATGGTGGAAAAATATCAAGTTCAGGTGGTTATGGTGACTTTAGAAAGCTACTAATGTAAAGACAAATAACCAGCACATGTGCTGCTAAAGCATGCACTTTTGTGGTCTGTTTGTACTTAAGTTGGCATCACCCTATTTCTAGCAAATTCATTCCAAATTATCAAAAGGTACTTCTCACTTTCCAGTGCCTGGTTTTGCTAGTGGTCTTATAGACTAATGAGATACCAGACCCTAAGGAAAAGCAAAAAGTTAGCTTGGACACTTAGCTTCTTAAGATGAGCAAGATACTCACAGACAGAAATGCTTTATGCCACGGTATGATAATAGGGACATACTTATATCAATATGGTAGGATTCAATTAATGGCAAGAAAAAGATAAGACTTGGGGACTGGTGTAAGTATACATACTAAGAAATTCTAAGCAACTAAATAAGCAGCTTACAAGATAACATAGATGCTCAAGGGTAAAACCATCAGTGTTACTGATGTGGTCCATCAGTCTTCCAGGTGTTGCCACTAATATGTCTACGGCACTTTGTAACTCGTATGAGAATTCTTCAGGATCATAACATACGCCATACTCAACATTAGGTTTCTTGATGAGCTCAGAAATTTCATCCGAAATTGATGACTGACCAACTGCCAAGCCGACGGACAAACCTACTGCAGGTGCAAGAGCAGAGAAAACCTCTTTGACCTGAAAACAGCAACAGATGATAACAACATAACCTTCCTCCGAGAAGTTAGTTATCTATATTTGCATGTTAAAGTGCAAATATAGAGTCATTATATGTGTGTGAGTATGTGTGTGTGTATAAATATATGTATATATTTGCACGTGCAGATGAAAACGTAGATATCTATTTTTAAAGCCTCTGAGGTACCAAGAAAAAATTCCAACAAATTATTAGATTGCTAGTAAAAGGACTTTCAGGCAAAGCATAAACTTTTAGTTTTTCGGTTTTCGGTGATCGGTAGCAAAAAGTAATAGTTCTAAGGCAAAGAAAACCTAGGATCATCAACGTACCTATCAAAAAAGAGAAAGCCAAAACTGGAGGCAAAGTTAGAAATGGAGCAAATATTTACAGGTAATTGAGAATCTGCGTAATTATACACTGCACATTTTCCAAAACTAAAACTAAAAAATCAAGGTGAATAACCTGCAGAGCGAGGTCTCTGGTAGGCAAGACCACTAGTGCACGAAGACATTTTACAGCACGTGTAGACAACATCTGAACAATTGGTAACGCGTAAGCAAGGGTTTTTCCGCTCCCAGTGGGTGAATTTATACAAAGGTCTCGTTCAAATGAGCCAGGTCCAATTGTCTCTTGCCAGACAGCAAGTTGCACGGGAAAGAGTGAAGTGATGCTTATATTCTTCAAAGCCACCACTAACCTAGTGAAGAAACATGTAGGGGTAAGAACAAGTTGAAGTGGAAGTGTAAGAACTCCAGTATGCAGTGTCACGAAGGCAAAAGGTATTGCAACTATGTTTCAACTGCAGAATTTATAGACAGTAACGCTTAGAAAGTAATCAACTGACGATATCTGGATAAAAATGAATTTTAACTTCAAAAGTGAGATGAAAGGTTAACTATAATTTTCATTCTGCTCATTTCCTTTTTCACGGAGGAATGAAACACCTTTTTCTTTTGTAAAGGGATTAGGGAGCGTTATTTAGGTCAGCTAGCAATTTTCACCAACAACGAAAGCATGAAATTGACTGCGAGGAAATATACTCCTATTTTGTAACCTAAATTGATCAGGTCAGTCAAATCAAATTTTAGGAATACTTTGCCTGTATGCTTGTGTAGCATTCCCTAATATTTCTTTCCACGACTTTGTAAGAAATAAGTAATGCAATGCCAGTAGATTGAAACTTGTTATAATCTACTCCGGTCCTATAACTTTAATAGGATGTACATTAAGGTATGCGCCCAAACAGTTTCATCCACCTGAAACTAAGCAATTCGTTTTGATCGTGCATTCCCGGTGTCTAGTTTACAGTGTTAGAGATGTATATAGGTGCCTGGGACAGCGGAAAGTAAATATAAATTCCGAAACTTTGGCAGATGATACCAGCATGCTTTTTTTGGTCCACGAGACGAACCATAGATGCGTCTTGAACCTTTTTTCCTTGGAGTAATATACTAATCTTCACTCTGGAAATAGTTTCAATGAGTTATTTTTTTAGCTCTGTTAATTTCCTTCGAATGCATATAGGAGATCCACTGAAAAGGAGCTAACCAATCTTTTGCTCACTGTTCAAATTTTGCCATCTACTAGATGCGTTACTAATATTAACCTCTAATTTACCTGATAAAAAGAACTGGTAAAAGCTATAGAAATTACAGCGCTAACAACATGGAACCAAAACCTGGTGTACCATGAATGTAGCTGAAAATGCAGACACCCGGTTACCGTTCATAGAATCTTTTGCATAGATAGACAGGGTTTACTTTTTATTTGATCAGTGAGTAAATTTATTGGTAGCAAAAAATAGTGAAGTGCTACGATAGTACTGAACTTTACAAATTGGAAGGCCTCCTGCACAAAAACAAAAAGGATAGGCCCCTCTATACGAAGTCACTTCTGTAGTGAGCTAATAAAGTCAGTCATGCCTATTGCCTATTTCATCATATATATCCTGTAAATTACATGAAACTGTAAGTACGCCTAAACACCTATATTCAGGATCTGAATTGAGCTTCTTTCAATCAAAACGCTCTGCTTTCCTCTATAAAAAAAATGCTGAAAAACAGCCCCCACAGTTGTCTCGCTGCCAGTTGCAGAGCCAGGAATTTCACTAAGAGGTATCAATATAATGAAGTATACACACAAAGAAGCTAAGGAGATTCCAAAATATAGTATATACTATACATTAAGAAAATTGACCTACCTACCCTGTGTAATTTTTCGGGGAAGGGGTATAAATTGACCCCTGTTTACTTTTATTTTTCCTTCTTTTTAATGTAACTTAGCTTTTGACGTCAATAATACTTACCTTCAGAGGCGGATCTAGGATTTCTAGTTCATGGGTGCACTACTAAAAAAGCGGAGGAACAAATGTATCTAGTGGGATTTAATCCCTATACCTCTTGGACAGTAACTCGACATTCAACCAAGTGGATCATTCAATCTTCCTGGTGCATGGGTGCTAACAGTTAATATTATACCAATTTCAGAAAATACGTACACAAAATATCTAATTTTACGGAGAGACCATGGGTTCACGTGCCCCATAATTAAGCCTATAAATCCGCCCCTGAACTTACCTTTTTTCCAAATAATAAAATAGAACCAAAACATTTTGAGAAATCCCAAAACAAATACAATGTCATATAGATTGTGAAAAATGATTAGTTAAAAAATTTCAAAATTCTATAATTTTAAAAGACAGCACCTATATGCAGTTTCTCAAGATTAAAGTGTACCTGGGGTCAAGGAAAGGCACAAAATCGAGAGAGCATTGGTCAAAGGTAGTAATATCAATTGGATTTCTCATCCATGGCAATACAGGGATGTTTTTCTTCTCTTTTTTCAACTCTTTTTCTTCCTCCATTATCAAGCTCCCTTTTTTTAGCTGAAATCCTGAAAAAACAAAAGGAGAACACCAAAATTAAGTTTTTTTTTTTAAAAAATTATTCAATAAAAATCCAATTATAAACATAACGACCAATCAGAAACAGATACAATTACTCAGTTAGTGCAGTAGAGGTCACTTTTTGTTGCAGAAAATATCCTACGGACAGTAAGAATCCATAAAAATGTATACCTTGAGTTTTGAGCGTGAGATGGTGAATACAGAGGAAGAGAGGAAGTGAGGTGCTTGCTGCAGAAAGAGATGGTAACTGAGCAAAGTTAACGGCGGGAAGATGAGGGCTGATAGTCCAATTTGTGTCAACTATTTTACGGTTTGGGTTGGATCCGGCCCGTTTGAAGGAATTTGGAATGGGCCTTAAATGGTAGTACAATATAGTAAAAATAGCACGGACTAACCAATTTTCGGGCTGGTCATTCAAAATTAGCTAGTGTTTGCAAAGTCATTAAAAATAGCCATTATTTTACTGTAACACAAAAAGTTCCAGCATAATATACTGGAGATCGTTGCACGTGTATGTGAACTTCCAGAATATTATGCTCGAACTCCAACACGCGGAAAGTTTCAGCATAATATACCCGAGATTGGAGCACTTGTGTATAAATTTCCAGCATATTATGCTAGACCGGTATATTATACTGGAACTCCAGTACTAGAGTATTTTCCAGATTTGATCAGTGTTTTCGTTCAGATTTATCTTTACATGAAAAGTGGCTAAATTTCGATTAAAATCGTGGCTAGTTCTTAATGACCACTTGTAAATCTAGATATTTTTGAATTTCTCCCTACAATATAGTTGGGATCATTGCCCAAATAGCTGACCGGATTTATTATTTACTTTTTCTAGTCGGCATATATAACATAGGAAAAATATCAGCTATGTCCATCTATAAATAGCTTATTACAAAAATTGACCAATTCATAAAATATTACTAATATTAGCCAATTAGCTATTTGTAGCCAAAAAAATCAAAATTTTCTTTCTTTTGAATGGGTGTTATTAGAATAAATTGGGTACATCTTCAGAAGTTTGAATCTCAATTTTGGGATGATTAAGTGGAGTATTTAAGTGGTTTTAATGAAAATTCGAAGTAGAAGATGAACACGGAAAAAAATGATATGTGTAATACACTGTGTATCATATGTGTATCACATATGTATCAAATTTTTATCACATGTATATCTATGTGTGTGATAATGCGTGATCATATTGGATACATGTGTCGCAAAACAATGTTTTGAACTTGATTTATACTACGAATTTTGATACCAAATCAGTTCAAACCACCTCCAATCTTCCTCAAATTTTGTATACTAACTCATCTATGTGTTTTTAATGAATTTCATACCCATTGAAAAAGGTCCTCTTTTGCTTAGGTTTTTTAAATATATATATATAGCATTTCATCACCTTGTTTGCTACCTCATCCATGAAATTTTCTTTCCGTCTTGCTTCGAATGTTGTTGATCACGATTACTTATATGGAATGAGATATTTGCGCGTGATTCTTAGAGAGAAAAAACCTTATTTATTTGATTTTTTAATTTTTATGTGCTTGGTTAGTTTAGGTAAGTCTATGATTGATTACTAGAGGTTGGTAAGTTAAAATTTATTTGAGACATTTGTAAGATTCCCATTTTTATATATGAATTATATACTGCCATATACAAATTATATATAAATAAATTATATATTTATTTGTCAAATTAAAATATATTTATTTAAGCAAGTAAACTTTCCACAAGGTTAAATTATACTCGCCATAAAAAAATTACCACGCTATCCGAGTATATAATTTAAGTCCTATTTTATGCTAAAAATAATTTATGTTGGGTTGTAGGGAGCAAGTCTTGTTTGTGGAAATTTTTAAAAAATTTCAAGAAGTTTTTGCATTTTGAAGGAGCCAAGGCACAAATAAGATTGCTAGACGTAACCTTATTTTTCATTAGGCTATCGACGTGGGATTAAACGATTTTAGACTACAGTTGTGTAGGACTAGGATGTTTATGGATTAAAGTTTGAATTTAATAATAATTTTGGGACTCAAATATATTTGGACTAGAATAAAGGACTGACAGAAAAGAATTCCTTCGTATATACTACTACTACTATTTGTTTTGTTCCTTTATTGCCTAAGCAAGTCGCCCTAGCGGTTTTGCCTATTCGGTCCGGCCTCTATCTGTTTAAGAGGGTATTTGGCTAAGCTTATAAGTTAGTAACTAGCTTATAAGAATCTTTTGACTTATCTACGTGTTTGGTAAACACTAAACACCCAAAGTGCTTGTAAGCTAAAATTAGTCATAAGTTGGTCACCCACAACTTATGGCTTTTCAGCTTATAAGCACTTTTAGTTCGACCAACACTTTTACTAATTTATCCCTAACGATATTTTCTAATTCACAAAATACTTTTTCCAAAAAAAAATTCTTGACTTCCTTATTTCTTGTTAATTGTTTTTTTTACAAAGAATTTTTTAAATTTATAATCATGTGAAAAATATTCAAGGGTATTTTAGATATTTTAACAAAAGAATAGCTTATTAACACTTTTTTTATCAAACACATCAACTGCTTATTTTCAGTTTCAACACTTTTATCCAAACACGTAATTGCTTATTTTAAAAATCAGTTTCAGCACTTAAAAAAACTTTTCAGCACTTCAAGCTTATCAGCTAATCCAAACGGGCTCTAAGTCTGATGTTCGGTCACATACATACAAATTCACAAGCATTAAGACAAATTCTAGAATTGATTCTCGACACAGAAAAAAAGTGAATCAGAACTAAAAGACAACAAAAAATAAGTGATAATAGCAAAATAATTATTATAATATAAGCAATAAAGAGCAATCTAATGCACAAAACATCATATGTTCACGCACGGTACGGAAAGAGTCGCACCCAAAGAGTGTAATATAGACAACCTAAAATACTAATGATAAAACAAGTATAATTGTCATGACTTACCACATCGTCATGCCACGTAGGTGCCACTTGGCGTATATTATTTCCATTAAAGCTTACATTTGAAAGAGTCTAGAACTTGTAGGAAAGTTCTACAAAAATATAAAGGTTTCTCTAGGAAGACCCTAGAACGTATCAAATTGCTAGGAAAGTTCTTAGAAGATTCTAGCTATCTAGAATAATCTAGAGAAGAGACTTACTTGTAAATATTAAGGACTTGTGTAACAATTAATATTTATACACTAGTCCCTACGAGACTAGTATATAAAGGGGCTATTCATTTGTAATTCACCAAGCAAAACAATCTAGTTCTTTACAATAAAAAGCTTCATTTGGCAATTCTCTTGTGTTCTAATATTCCCTTAGCGATCTTAAGTGTAGTAAGGCTGACTTGGCATAGCAAGAACATGAGCAAGCTGTGCAAGATCGTGAGCTAGTTGTCAAGTATTACACGTGTATTTAGTTAACGACTAAGGATGTAATAACGTGGTATCATAGCAAAGGTGATGACTAAAGGAATGTTTGAAAGAATACAAGAGATTGTCGGAAGGAAGCTTTGTAGGAAACCATGGTCGGGATTACCAAGGACGAGGTACTTGCAAAAGGGACATATGTGAAGGTCCCTAAGCAAAAAGAGTTTGGAGGTGCACGGGGCGCACGCGATTGGGGGACTTACTTTGGATGGACAAGTACACTGAGGTAGTCAAGTAGGATGAAGAAGTTGTTAAGGTACGTAACGCCTCAATGTACTTGACAAAGGTTGCCTATGGTGGCGTAGAAAGTGTGTTGACCGAGCAACATCTTTGGACGCAAGGTTGCTAGCATAATTCATATTTTTGAAAAGAGCTAACACTTAATGGAAGAAATAATACAAGAGATTGAAACGGTGAATACTCCATCCGTTCATGAACTTTCTACTTTTAAAAGTAATATGGAACACGGTGATGAAGAATCAAGGAGATATTCGCAACTACCTTCAGCAGATTTTGTCCGAGCACTCATTTGAAGGTATATTATGTGTTGAAATGCTTTATTTAGTTTGACGAGTCATTTACTGATATACAATTTAATACCATCTTGATGTACACTTATTTTCATTTCATCATCTACAATTAGAATTAAGGAAATTGTAAGATAGAAAAGGGGGGGGGGGTAGAAAAACAAAGAAAAGAGGTAGCAACTGAATTCATTTTATTTTTATTCACTTATATCTCAGTTTGTTTATATCCATTTCCACTTTCTGATATTATAACATGAGAATCTGATGCTCGAGGTTTTACGTGAGATAATGAATACAGAGAAAGAGAGGAGCTTGCTATAGAAAGGAGATGGAAATTGAGCAAAGTTAACGGCGGGACGTTGAGGTTTGATTGTACAATTTGGGTCAAATGTTTTACGGTTTGGGTTGGATCCGGCCCGTTTGAAGGAATATGGGTTTCTCTGAATCTCGAATGGGCCTTAAATGGCAATATAGTAAAAATAGCACGTGCTAGCCAGTTTTTGGACTGGTCATTTGAAAATAGCCGGCGTTTGCAGAGTCATTGAAAAATAGCCATTATTTTACTGCAACACGAAAAGTTTCAGCATAATATATTGGAGATCGTTGCACCTGTGTATGAACTTCCATCATATTGGGACTCAAATATATTTGGACAAGAATAAAGGACTGACTGAAAAGAATTCCTTATATACTACTACTTGTTTTGTACCTTTATTGCTTAAGCAAGTCGCCCTAACGGTTTGCCTATTCGGTCCAGCTTCTACCTGTTCAAGAAGGTGTTTGGCTAAGCTTGAAAGTTGGTCAAACTGGACTATAAGCACCTTTTGACTTATCTACGTGTTTGGGAAACACCCAAAGTGCTTATAAACCAAGTGCTTATAAGCTAAAATCAGTTATAAGTCATAAGTTGGTCGCCCACAACTTATGGCTTTTCAGCTTATAAGCACTTTTAGTTTGATCAATACTTTTACTAATTTATCCTTAACAATATTTTCCAATTCACAAAATACTTTTTCCAAAATAAATTTCTCGACTTTCTTATTTCTTGTTAATTATTTTATTTACAATTTTTTTTTTTAATTTATAATCTTGTGAAAAAAAATTCAAGGGTATTTTAGAGATTTAACCAAAGAATAACTTATCAACATTTTTTTTATCAAACACATCAACTGCTTATTTTCTATTTCAGCACTTCTATCCAAACACGTAAATGCTTATTTTAAAAATCAGTTTCAGCACTTAAAAAAACTTTTCAACACTTCAAGTTTATCAGTTATTTACGATCAGCTAATCCAAACGGGCTCTAAGTCTGATGTTCGGTCACATACATACAAATTCACAAGCATTAAGACAAATTCTAGAATTGATTCTTGACACAGAAAAAAGTGAATCAAAACTAGAAGACAATAAAAATAAGTGATAATAGCAACATAATTATTATAAAATCAGTAATAAACGGTTATCTGATGCACAAAATATCCTATGTTCACGCATTGTACGGAAAGAGCCGCACCCAAGGGGTGTAATATAGACAACCTAAAATACTAATGATAAAACAAGTATAATTGTCATGACTTGCCACATATTCATGCCACGTAGGTGCTGCTTGGTGTATATTTTTAACATATGTAAAGCTTACATTTGAAAGAGGCTAAAACTTGTAGGAAAGTTAAAGAGAAATATAGAGGTTTCTCTAGGAAGACCCTAGAACCGTATCGAATTGCTAGGAAAGTTCTTAGAAGATTCTAGCTATTTAGAATATTCTAGAGAAGAGACTTACTTGTAAATATTAAGGACTTGTATAACAATTAATATTTACACACTAGCCCTGTCACGACCCAAATTCCCAACCCACCTGGTCGTGATTGCGCCTAACACCATATTTGCTAGCAAGCCAATATTAGAGGAATTCGATACTTTAAACAATTAAATTATAACACTAAGTCTAGAGTTATCAAATAAATGAATACTGAATAAAATGAGAAATAATAAACGAACTCAAAGCTAATCATAATATCTAGCAACCCATGATTTGGAGTCACAATTCACGAACTACTAAAGAATACTACAAATACTTGGCTCAAGAAATAATGTATAACTGTTTTGAATAAAATAAAACAGTAATCTAATTAATATAGAGAAGACTCCAGGAATCTGCGGACGCCAGCAGATCTACCTCGTGTCTCCGAATAATGATGTCTGCTACTAAAATCTCCTAACTCTGGCCAGTAACTGAATCTGCACAAAAGAGTGCAGAGTGTACTATCAGTACAACCGACCCCATGCACTGAGTAAGTGCCGAGCCTAACCTCGACGAAGTAGTGACGAGGCTAGGACATGACACCACATAAAACCCGGACATCGTAATCATGCTAACAAGAATAACAACAATTAAGGAATTACAAACATCAAATAATGGGAAGGGAGCATGCGATCAGGAAGTTTTAACATAAGGAATGAGGAAACCAATAATACAAAAAAAGACAGTGATCAACAATAATTTTAGCAATTAAAAATAGAACGGAAACTTGCACGTCATTTCGTGCTTTTACTCTCATCCTCACCAAATAATAAATTGAATACACGGCATCACCCTTCGTTCTTTTACTCACATCCTCACCAGATTATAATTTAAGAATCCACGACATCACCCTTCGTGCTTTACACTCTTTCTCACAATATAATTAAATTATGCACGACATCACCCTTCGTGCTTTACACTCTTCCTCACAATATAATTAAATTATGCACGGCATCACCCTTCGTGCTTTACACTGTTCCTCACCAATCAAAGAATCATCAATAACAAATGAGGAGGAATTTCACAAGAAATTATTATTTCATAATAGTTCTATCATCATTTAACATTTCAATCTCAACTCAATGTTCACAATCATTATCCATTTTGGTGGAACCGGATACACATCTTCTCATATTTCAACAAAAACAATAAACATGGATAATAGGCTTATAGACCACAAAAATCACAAGAACTAACTTTCACTCGCATATTATGACCTAACCACAACATATAGGTACTCGTCACCTCACCTATACATCGAATTTAGAAACAACACAAGTAGCAAGTATTCACATAACATCTATTCCCTCAAGCTAAGGTTAGACACAACACTTACCTCAATTTCGCAGGCCACTCACTGCTCAATTACAGCTTTTCCTTTCGAATTCACCTCCAACACACTCGAATCAAATCATAATTAGCTTAATTTCATTAATTAGTGCTAAAGGAAGTAACTTTACTGAAAATTTATGATTTTACTAAGTTTTCTCAAAAAAAGTTAAACCGCCCTTGGGCCTGCTTGGTCCAAACTCGGGGTTCCGACCAAATTACGTTTACCCATTCTCCCCCGAGCCGAATATGCAGTTAGTTTCGAAATCCGACCCCAATTCGAGGTCAGAATTCGACTTTTTACAAAATTCCCTATATCTACACAAACACTCAATTTCTACCATAAAAATTCTTAATTTTTGATTGAAAAGTGATGGAAATATTGGGTAATTAAAAGAGAAGAGTTTAGAATTGTTTACCAACACTTTGGGGATAAATATTGTCACACCTCCTTTTTCACTACCTCGGATTGATGAAGGGAGTAAGGGAGTTTTTCCACTTTAAGTGATATTATCCGGATTTGGGATTTATTATTATTTCAGAGTAGCCACCCGGATTATTGACGATGCTCCGGGACACCATTTTATTTATAAAAAATCCCAAACCGAGGAATTTTTAAATCTGTTTTGATTTTTCTGCGATCAAAAATCCGAGTAAGGAATTCTGTTAACCCGGGAGAAGGTGCTAGGCATTCCCAAATTCCGTGGTTCTAGCACGATCGCTTAACTATTAATATTTGGCCTAAATTGTCTGATTGTTTACGTGTTTTAGCTTGTTGTGTGCTTATCTTTTTAATTCTTAACCGCTTTGGACATCTATGGATTTATCTTGAAACAAGTCACGATGGCGTGCACTTGTCTGTTCTGGGACACATTATAACTGCGCCGCATGAAATGCACCCGCAATTACAACATGTGATTTTATTATTGTTTGGGGTTAGAGTCGGGGGCATGAGTTGCCACACCCGAGTGTAGATTAGCAATTACAACATGTGATTTTATTAATGTTTGGGGTTAGAGTCGGGCGCATGAGTTGCCACACCCGAGTGTAGATTATATAGTCATGAATATGATCATGACGATTAAAAATGCCCATTTGAGGCGATACTCAGTTATTCTCTAAATTTTTGGATTTTTTTTATCTAAAAGAGGTATTTTTAGCTTTAAGGGGTATGTATATAAATCATTTTTTATATTTATGGATTTATCTTGGGACAAGTGTGCACTTGTTATTTTTGGACACATCACAACCGCGTCACATGGGATGCACCCGCGATTGCTACGTGCTTATTTTTATTATTGTTTGAAGTTAGGGTCGGGTCACATGAAATGCATACCCGAAATGGGGATTATGTATCACGACATACCGCGGGAACCGTACCCATAACCGTGATGATTTGTTAATTGTGTTCAAAATAAAACATAATGTTCAAATTATTTCCTAAACTGTTTTGAGATTATTGTAAGCCAAGAGCTTATGAATATAATTGTGACATATGGATAAGCCTCAAACTACTCCAAATATAATCAAACATTTCCTAAAATCCTGCAAATCTCACTTATGTCACAATAAATAAACTAACACAAATGCTAACTAGCACTAAAAGTAATGTAACTTAATATCACTAAAAGAAATACAAAGATACTACATGAAACACTTTAAACATTAAAAAAACAAACTTTCCATGAAACAGTTGGCCATTAAATCCATATGTGTTCAAGCTTTTCATTCCATATGATCGAGACATATCATATTGTGCACATTCTTCTTTTGTCTTGTATTTCATATTCATAATCATTCATAACTGCCAACGAAATCAGTAACTACATATTCATGACTTAAAGAACTATTCATCATTGAAGGCCTTAATCTTGTGGTAAGTGTTAACAAAGAACTTGTCTCTTTCGTTGTTTCTGATAATATCCTTGCTAATTAACAAGTCTAATTATGTGCTATTTATTTTTTGTACAAATCCTCAAAAGTGAAATCACTTCTAGTCAACATTATGATATATTTTCCATTAAAGACAACCTTGAGTTGAAATGAAAACTACTGATTTTTTAAAAGATAGAGCAGCACAGAGACAGGCATATGATAAATCAGCACCTTAAAGCCACCACAGAAAACTTGCTCAAATACTTCTAAAATTAGACAAACCTATAAGGCTAGGGGGAATAATAGTACGTAACCCAAACAAATATACACACTTGCGACATCAAAATCTTCCAACTCAAAATTGCAACCTAATGGTTCCATTAAAAGACCAAGCAAACGATTGAGACCAAATCAAAATTACCCTTACTCATTCTAATCAAACATTTAACATATGAGATCAAAGAGATAATACTCTTAAATCTTGAATCCTTTTCCAGTAATTTAAAATCTCAGTATTCACCCAAATTAATGGGCCGTTTCAGCTTAACTTTCAACTTGAGCAAATAATTGAATTCGGATATCAAAGAGAAAATAGATAGGGACGAATCTATAGACTAGCACTCTCAATACACTAAATCTGCCCATAAATATAACAAGAACAAATCAAAACCTCAAGTTCATATTTAATAAAGATCTCAAATGAATGATTACATACCTATTAGCAGAAAATGGCCGAATATCACATGAACCAGCCGAAACAAAAAGGTGCAAAGTAACGCCTGATGAAGCTCAGCGAAACAGGGAAGGCACAACAACGATTCACGGCCAGAATCGACTCAATCAACCAGAAATTGTCACACGAAGCAGTAGAAATCAGACCACCCTTTTTCAAATCATTTGTTGTTTTTTTTGTTTTTTAGTAAAGAAAAAATATGTCAAGATTCAACATTCTCATAACGTTTTGTCCAGTTTTAAGAACTTCCTTGGATCACCAATACGCACGCTGGAACTCGCCGGAAAATACCTCGAGCAGGACCTCTTGAAACTCTCGAAAACGGGGAACGAGGTTGGGGCTCGACTGATGAGGGCACGTTTTTGAACTGTTTTGCTGGAATTTGAGAGAGGTCATTGGTTTTTGGAGAGGATAGGAGTTTGATTCCCTTTTTTCGGCGACCAGATGAGTGAGAGAAGAGGAATCGACGACGGCTTTGGTGTGTTGAGAGGGAGGGTCTTTGGCGGCGATGGAGGTCCTTATGTTGGGGAATTTGGGGGTAGGTCTCATCTCTGTATTGGAGATGGGAGCTGAGGAAGAAGCAGGGGAGGGGAACGACGCAGCTGATCCAGGGTCTTCGAGATTAGGTCCTTTTTGAGGGGAAACAGGTCGGGTTGGCGGGTCGTGGGTCGTGGGTTCTGGACCGTGTTTGGGCAAAAAAGGGCCTATTTTGGTAATTAGGCTGCCGAAAATGCTTGGCACAAATAACTGCCTTTCCTTTCTCTCTTCAGTAAATAATTAAGCTTAAATTGTAGCCATTTATTCGCAAATTAAGCCTATTTTATAAAATTAAGCTAATTATCGTTATTTTCTATTAATTAACTAATCAATAACTAAAAATGCATGTGAAACTACTAAAGTATTATTTGTTATAATTTCACTGTATTAAGTCTATAATTTGATAACGGAAAATTCCTAAAAATGCAGATTAAACCTAAGATGTCCTGATATGAAAATGTGATGACTTTTTTATGATATTTCTATAATTTAGAATATTGACCATGCATGACATGCAACTAAATAAAGAAAAATTCCTAAAATTCATAAAAAAATATTTTTTAGGAGTAATTTCCATGCGGAGCAAAAATTGAGTGTTCACAAATATGTGTGAAGAAAATCGCCTCTAGGTCTTTGTAGTTCGAAAATAGGTAAAAAATAGGTTCTGCCCGATTTTTAAAAGTTGTTTTATATAACTGGGTAGGTCTTCCTCGCGTTCGCAATGGGCCTGTCGCGTTCGCGATGAGTCAGGCCCGTTGGCCTTCGCGTCCGCGTGGTGAAGAACGCATTCGCATAGAATTAAGGTACAGTGGTATTCACGTTTGCGTGGGAACAAACGCATTCGCGCAAAAGGAATGGAACCCCTCCCCAGGCCCATTTACACAGTGCGTTCGCGTGGGCCAGCACGCGTACGCGAAGATTTAACCCACTAGTGCTTCGCGTTCGCGTCCTAAGCTTCACGTTCGCGAAGAACAAAATGACCCCCATTAGAGTTTACACTACGCGATCGCGGGAGTAGCTTCGCAATCACGAAGCACAAATCCACTGGCACCAGAAACAGATTTTTACAGCACACTTTAACTAGTTCAAAAAACACCCCGAAGCCTACCTGAAACTCACCCGAGCCCTCGGGGCTCTAAACTAAACATGCACGCAAGTCTAAAAACATCATACGAACTTGATCGTGCGATCAAATCATGAAAATAACATCTAAAACTGTGAATTTAACCTTAAAACTCATAAGTTTTCTCAAGAACACTTAAATTTCACTATTTCTCAACCGGACGTCCGAATCATGTCAAATCAACTCCGATTCTCTCCAAATTTCACATATAGTACTTAAATACTGTAACAAATCTGTATCGGGCTCCGGAACCAAAATACGGGGCTGATACTAACGGTTTCAAACATTAATTCGTTTCTTCATTTCATTAAAAATTCAGCAAAACAATTCTCTTTAAAAATTAATTTCTAAGGCTAGGGACCTCAGAATTCAATTCTAGGCATACGCCCAAGTCCCACATTTTACTACGGACCTCCCGATATCGTCGGAACACATATCCAGGTCCGTTTACTCAAAATATTGACCAAAGTCAACTAAAACCAAAATTTAACTCTAGAAATTTCTATTTCTCATATTTTCACATAAAAGCTTTCCGGTTTCACGCCCGGACTGCGCATGCAAATCGAGGTAATTAAAATTAGTTTTTTATGGCTAATAAGACTATAACTGAGTCCTAATTCATAAAATGACCCCTTGGGTCGTCACAATCTCCGCCTCTAAAACAAACGTTCGTCCTCGAACGAACATAGGAGATTACCTGAATTAGCAAACAAGTGTGGATATCTACTCTGCATGTCCGACTCGGACTCCCAAGTAGCTGCCTCAACGGTCTGACCTTTACACTGCACTCAAGCTGAAGGATAACTCTTTGACCTCAACTGACAAACCTGCCAGTCTAAATGGCTACCAGCTCCTCCTCATAAGTCAAATCTTTGTCCAATTAGACAGAGCTGAAATCTAACACGTGGGACGGGTCACCATGATATTTCCGGAGCATAGACACGTGGAATACCGGATGAACTGAGGATAACTCTGGAGGCAACACAAGTCTATAATCTATCTCCCCCAGTCTATCAAGAATCTCAAACGACCCAATATACCTAGGGCTCAACTCGCTCTTCTTCCCAAATCTCATAACACCCTTCATGTGCGATACCCGAAGCAATACTCTCTCTCCAACCATGAATGCCACATCATGAACTTTACGGTCGGCATAACTCTTTTTCCTAGACTGAGGTGCACGAAGCCGATCCTGTATAATCTTGACCTTATCTAAGGCCTCCTGAACTAAGTCTATACCCAATAACCGAGCCTCCCCTGACTCGAACCATCCAATCGACGATCTGCACCGTCTACCATATAATGCCTCATAAGGAGTCATCTAAATTCTCGACTGATAACTATTATTATAAGCAAACTCCGATAACAGCAAAAGCTGATCCCAAGAACCTCCAAAGTCAATAACACAAGCGCGGAGCATATCTTCTAAAATTTGAATAGTACGCTCGAACTGCTCGTCCGTTTGAGGAGGAAATGTTGTGCTCAACTCAACCCGGGTACCCAACTCACGTTGAACTGCCCTCTAAAAGTGCAAGGTAAATTGCGTACCTCGAAAAAAATGATAGACATGGGCACGCCGTGAAGGCGAACAATCTCTCAAATATATATATCTGTCAACCGCTCCGAAGTATAAGTACTTGTCACTGGAATGAAGTGTATGATTTAGTTATCCTATCAACAATAACCCAAACTGCGTCGACTTTCCTCTGAGTCTGTGGGAGTCCAACAACGAAGTCCATAGTGATACACTCCCACTTCCACTTAGGAATCTCTATCTGCTAAAGTAAACCACCGGGTCTCTGATGCTCATATTTTACCTGTTGACAATTTAAGTAATGAGCCACATAAGCAACAATGTCCTTTTTCATCCTTCTCCGCCAATAATGCTGCCTCAAGTCCTAATACATTTTGGCTGCACCTGGGTGAATAGAATACTTAGAACTGTGAGTCTCCTCAAGGATCAACTCACGAAGGCCATCAACATTAGGCACACATATACGACCCTACATTCTAAAAACACTGTCATCTCCAACTGTAACCCACTTGGCACCACCGTGCCAAACTGTGTCTCTGAGGACCATCAAATGCGGGTCATCATCCTGCCAATCTCTGATATGCTCGAATAAAGAAGACCGAGCGACTGTACAAGCTAAAATACTGATGGGCGAAATATCCAACCTCACGAACTGATTAGCCAAAGTCTGAATGTCTGAAGCTAACGGTCTCTCACCGACTGGAATAAATGCAAGGCTGCCCATACTCACTGCCTTTCTACTCAATGCATCGGCCACCACGTTGGCCTTCCTTGGATGATATAATATAGTGACATCATAATCTTTCAATAACTATAACCATCTCTGTTGCCTCAAATTAAGATCCTTTTGCTTGAACAAGTACTGGAGACTACAATGATCTGTGAAAACCTCACACGGCACACCATAGAATAGTGCCTCCAAAACTTCAATGCATGAACAATGGCTGCCAACTCTAAGTCATAGACAAGATAATTCTTCCCATGAACTTTGAACTGCCGAGACGCATATGCAATCATCCTGCCATCATGCATCAATACTGCTCCAAGTCCAACACGGGAAGCATCATAATATACCATAACAAAACCTGAACCTGGTGGTAACACCAACACCAGTGCTGAAGTCAAGGCTATCTTGTGCTTATGAAAGCTTGCCTCGCACTCGTCCGACCATTTAAATGGGGCACCTTTCTGAGTCAATTTGGTCATTGGGGCCGCTATGGATGAAAACCCCTCCACAAAACGACGGTAGTAACCCACCAAACCCAAGAAGCTCCTGATTTTCGTGGTTGTAGTGGGTCTAGGCCAGTTCTTGACCGCCTCTATATTCTTAGGATCTACCTGAATACCCTCGGCCGATACGATATGCCCCAAGAAGGCCACTGAATCCTACCAGAACTCACTTTTTGAAACTTTGCATACAACTGATTATCCTTCAAAGTTTGGAGCGCTATACGGAGGTGCTGCTTATGCTCTTCCCGACTGCGGGGGTATATAAGGATGTCATCAATGAACACGATTATGAAAGAGTTCAGATGGGGCTTGAAAACCTGATTCATCAAGTCCATAAAGGTTGTTGGTGCATTAGTCAACCCAAAAGGCATCACCATAAATTCATAGTGCCCATACCTTGTCCGAGAGGCTGTCTTAGGAACATCAGATGCCCTAATCTTCAACTGATGGTAGCCCGATCTCAAATCAATTTTCGAAAACACCTTGGCACCCTGAAGCTGATCAAATAAATCATCAATTCTCGACAACGTATATCTATTCTTGACGGTGACTTTATTCAACTACCAGTAATCTATACACATTCTCATCAATCCATCTTTCTTCTTCACGAACAACACTGGTGCATCCCAAGGAGAGACACTAGGTCTGATGAAACCCTTATCCAGCAAGTCTTGCAACTGTTCTTTCAACTCTTTCAATTCTGGTGGGGCCATCCGGTATGGAGGAATGGAGATGGGCTGAGTGCCTGGAGCCACATCAATGCAAAAGTCAATATACCTGTCGGGTGGCATCCCCGACAGGTCTGCATGGAATACCTCGGGAAACTCACGAACAATAGGAACGAAATCTATAGAAGAAACCTCAACATCAGAGTCACGAATATGAGCCCAATAAGCCAAACACCTCTTCTCAACCATGCGACGAGCCTTGGCATAAGAAATCACTCTTCTGGGAGAATGACTAGGAGTCACTTTCCATTCTAATCGAGGCAACCCCGGCAAGGCTAAAGTAATTATCTTGGCGTGACCGTCCAAGATGACATAATAAGGCAACAACCAATCCATGCCCAATATAACATCAAAATTGACCATGTCAAGAAGCAAAAGATCCACACTAGTTTCAAGACCCTCAATGACTACTACGCACGAACGATACACACGATCTACCACAATAGCACCCCCACCGGCATAGACACATAAATAAGAACACTCAAGGAATCGCGGGGCACAACCAAATACGAGGCAAAATAGGATGACACATAAGAATAAGTACATCCCAAATCAAACAAATCTGAAGCATCTCTATTGCAAACTGTAATGATACCTATGATAATCGCATCGGAGGATTCCGCCTCAGGACTGGATAGAAATGCATATAATCGGGGCTGGGCCCCGCCACCCTGAACCACGTCTTTGGGAGGACCTCTAATAGGCGGACCTCCACCTCTAGCAGGCTCGCCTTCACCTCTAGCGACCTGACCTCCACCTCTAACAACCTGACCTCTACCTCTGACTACCTGACCCCTACCCCTGGCTGGCTGAGCAGGCGATGCTGGAACTATAGCACGAGAACCCTGATACTGAGAATTATCTGACGCACGAGGACAATATCTAGCAATGTGCCTCGGTTCACCACAAGTGTAACAAGACCTCGGCTGCTGAGACTGATGGCCGTCAAACTGACCTTGTCGACCAGTATAACCACCCTGAACACTCTGGAGAGGAGGTGCACTGATAGGAGCTGATGTTGCACTGTAGACTGGCTAAGCAGAAGGAGGCATATAAGAACCACGACCACCTAAAGTAATATGAGATGCCTGAAATGTTGAACGAAATGGCCTCGAAAGATAGGCTCTGCTGAAATTAACCCCGCCTCCAGATGAGGCACCATTGAAACCACCGGAATGATGAGGTCTCTTATCATACCCCTGACCTCCCATCTTGAGAACTGACTCCACTTTCTTGGCCACATTAGCCACATCCTGAAAAGAAATCTCAGTCCCTGTATCTTTGGCCATCCGCAACCTACTGGGCTTAGCAATGCCCTTAATAAGTGTCTGACCATCTCTCTCTCTGTGGGCAACAAAAGAATAGCATGTCTAGCCAAATCCACAAAGCGATTCTCATACTGGGTCATAGTCATGTTGCCTTGCTGAAGTCACTCAAACTGACGACGCATCTCCTCTCTAGTATTAACATTCAAAAACTTCTCAAAAAAGAGATGTGAAGACTTATCCCAAGTTAAAGCAGGCGACCCAACTGGTCTATTCAAAAAATAATCCCTCCACTATTTCTTGGCGGAACCGGTCATCTGAAAGGCAGCAAAGTCGACCCCATTGGTCTCCAAGATACCCATATTCCGAAGTACCTCATGACAACTGTCAAGATATTCCTGAGGATCCTCTGAAGTGTCACCACTGAAATGAACGGGGAAGAGATTAATTAACCCTTCCAATCTCCACAAAGCATCGGTGGACATAGCTTCCCCATCAATGGGCGGCGCTGGAGCAGCTGGATGAAATACCCCAACTGGATTGGCTGCTGGGGTCTGAACCTGAGGAGTAGTCTGAGGAGTGTGGGTAACAGGAGTCTTAACCCCCCTCCAGCCTAAGATACGACTACTGCCACGGGGAATGTACCAGTCTGGGCTACACTCTTCATAAGGCCCACTAATCGGACCAAAGCTTCCTGAAGTACTGGGGTAGCAATAAAACTCTGGGACCTGAGCTGGTCTCGCTGGAACGGTCTAATCTGGAACCCCACCATTAATCTCAATATGGGGATCTGCAATTGGGGCTGCTGTCTGAGCAATGAGCTGATTCCTGCCCCTGCCTCGGCCTCTACCCCTAGTAGGAGCTGCTACTGTTGGAGGACGGGAGTGTTGGTCAGCGGAAAAGGAAGCACGTGTTCTCGCCATCTGCGAGAGAATAGAAGAATTCAGTCAGTATTTGAGGTAACAAGAATCGCACGATACAATAGAAATAAAAATGGAGTTTGTTCCTAACTTCATAGCCACCGATCCTTCAGAATCTATTAAGCTTGTTCGTGAATTGTGAGACCTAAGCAACCAAGTGCTCTGATACCAACTTGTCACGACCCAAATTCCCAACCCACGGGATCGTGATGACGCCTAACACCATACTTGCTAGGCAAGCCAATGTTAGAGGAATTCGATTCTTTAAACAATTAAAGTATAACACTAAGTCTAGATTATCAAATAAATGAATACTGAATAAAATGAGAAATAATAAACGAACTCGAAGCTAATCATAATATCTAGCTACCCAGGGTTTGGAGTCACAATTCACGAACTACTAAATAATACTACAAATACTTGGCTCAAGAAATAATGTATAACTGTTTTGAATCAAATAATACATTAGTCTAAATAATATAGAGAAGACTCCAGGAATCTGTGGACGCCAGCAGATCTACCTCGTGTCTCCGAATAATGATGTCTGCTACTAAAATCTCCTAACTCTGGCCAGCACCTGGATCTGCACAAAAGAATGCAGAGTGTAGTATCAGTACAACCGACCCCATGTACTGAGTAAGTGTCGGGCCTAACCTCGGCGAAGTAGTGACGAGGCTAGGACAGGACACCACATAAAACCTGGACATCGTAATCATGCTAACAAGAATAACAACAATTAAGGAATTACAAACAACAAATAATGGGAAGGGAGCATTCGATCGGGAAGTTTTAACATAAGGAATGAGGAAACCAATAATACAAAAAAACAGACAATGATCAACAATAATTTTAGCAATTAAAAATAGAACAGAAACTTGCACGTCATTACCCTACGTGCTTTTACTCTCAGCCTCACCAAATAATAAATAGAATACATGGAATCACCCTTCGTTCTTTTACTCTCATCCTCACCAGATTATAATTTAAGAATGCACGGCATCACCCGTCGTGCTTTACACTCTTCCTCACAATATAATTAAATTATGCACGGCATCACCCTTCGTGTTTTACACTCTTCCTCACAATATAATTAAATTATGCACGATATCACCCTTCATGCTTTACACTCTTCCTCACCAATCACAGAATCATCAATAACATATGAGGAGGAATTTCACAAGAAATCATTATTTCATAATAGTTCTATCATCATTTAAAATTTCAATCTCAACTCAATGTTCACAATCATTATCCATTTTGGTGGAACCAGATACACATCTTCTCATATTTCAACAAAAACAATAAACATGGATAATAGGCTTATAGACCATAAAAATCACAAGAACTAACTTTCACTCGCATATTATGACCTGACCACAAATTATAGGTACTCGTCATTGTATTGGTAAAAAAGAGTCTCACACGTAAGCAAGTTCTTGACAACTCAGCTAGCTACGTGGACCAAGGAAGACGCAACAGATGGACATAATTCTGTAAAAAGGAACGAGATAAAGAGGCACGGTCAATAAACCCACGAGTTCATCAACCACGAGAAACTTGATGACAGGGAAGAGATACGGTCACAGTGAACCTAGACGAAGCTACGAGCAGATTCGAGAATCAACAATTAATGATTTATACGTTACGTAACTCCTATACAACAGTCACGGTTATCCTTTGTAACGCCTCATTAATATAATAATTAGCTATTAATGAGGAATCATTACAGGAACCAAAACGATTATACTAGGAAATCCCTATATAAAAGGGAAGAAATGTAACCCGTAGGATCATCTGAATTCTCGAATACAAGCTACTTTATTTTTTGCGTTCTATTATATTGTCTATTACTCAATTTTCCTTATTTATCGAATTACTTTCTTGATCATCAGTAACCCGTGTTCATCCTAAAATAGCTTTGGTCAAGGAATCTAATTCTTTGGTTAAACAAATTGGTTCCGTTACTAGGAATCCTGATAATCATAGTTCATTTTCCAATCGATATCCTTTAAACTATGTTGAATTCCAACAACAACAACAATGACGACAACAACCAGCAAGAGAATGGAACCCCAGTTCCAACTCCTCGAGGAACCCCAGGGGGTTCAAGGGAAGTATCTCCAGAAAGATCTTCCAACCATCATAACAATAATGAGCAAACGATAGAACATGATCGGATAAAGCAAATGATTCGTGAATATGTGGGGCAAGCTTTGCAAGAGTTTGCAAGAGGATTACCACAGGCACCACCAACACCGCCTCCAAATAATACAATCATCACGGAAAATCCTCAGTTTGTGTTAATAAACTCAGCCAAGGGTGAAACTCCAAATGAATCTCTTGAAATGAGACCAGGTATGACTCATAACTCTGAGTTACAAAATTTATTGCTAACCATGCAGAAACAAATGAAAGAACAGAACAATCGCATCGCGCAAATCCCTGGAGTACCGCCGATTATCAAAGGCATCGACATTGATAGATATTCTCAACAGCCCTGGAAGCCAAGTGCAGCACCATTGCCTATACCAAAGAAGTTTAAAATGCATGACGTTCCTAAATATGATGGAACAATTGACCCATGTGATCATGTGACTTCTTTCACTACTGAATTAAAAGGCAATGACTTAACAAAACAAGAGATTGAATCGGTCCTTGTCAAGAAATTTGGGGAAACACTCACAAAATGATCCTTAACCTGGTATTCTCTTCTCCCTGAAAATTCTATAGATTCTTTTGCTGAACTTGAAAATTCATTTATAAAAGCACACTATGGTGCACAAAAAGTTGAGAAACGAATGGAAGATATATTCAAGATAAAGCAAGGAGACATGGAATTACTCCGTGAGTTCGTAGACAGGTTTTATGAGAAAGAATGCAATTACCAAGGGTGCTTGACAATTGGGCAGCCATGGCATTCACGAGCAACTTAAACGATAAAAGCTCAGAAGCCACGGGACGGCTCAAGGAGAGTCTGAGAGAATTCCCAGCTACGACGTGGAACGATGTATATAACACGTATAGTACTAAACTCAGAATAGAAGAAAATATCATTGCTCGTTTAAAAGATGAAGAATATTCTAGATCCAGACGTCTAGAACCAGAGAAAATATTAGGTAAAAAAAAGGTACGATCCTTACTTAGGACCCTCGGGACGTGACACACGTCCCAGGTTCGAATATACAAGACCGCCAGGAAGAGATATAGGCTCATCCTCGTCAAGATCCAGGAAAGATCGAGATGAACGGTCCAGAGGTAATACCCGAATAGAGGACCATAACTTTAACGTAAGCAGTACTGAACTTGTCTCAATACTAAGAAATATGGGAGACAAAGTTAAATGGCCCAAAGAAATGCGGTCTAATCCAAACAGGAGAAACCCATATCAGTGGTGTGAATTCCATAACGATCATGGGCACAAAACTGCAGATTGTAGATTTTTACAAGGTGAAATAGAACATTTATTAAAACGGGGCTATTTAACAGAATTGTTTAGTGATAAAGGTAAACAAGCATACATGAAAAACATGCAGGAGCCCCCAAATCCTCCTTCTCCAAAGCGAACTGTCAACGTGATACATGGAGGAGAGGAAGTAAATGGCATAGTTTGTCAATTAGCATCAAATATCACAAGTACCCGTGGAAAGCGGGTTCGAGAAGAAGGAATGAAGATCAAATAACCTTTGATGATGCAGACTTTGGAGGATTGATGCTTCCTCATAATGATGCACTGATAATATCTTTACTTATTCATGACACTAACGTTAAAAGAGTATTAATTGATCCAGGCAGTTCAGTCAATATCATTTTGATGAAAGTTGTGGAAGAAATTCTAGTGGAAAATCAAATGATCCCAAAGGCACGATCCATATCTGGGTTCGATAATTCTACAGTAGTAACCAAAGGAGAAATTAAACTTAACACTTATGCTGAAGGAGTGGTCAAAAAAAAAAATTCCAAGTCATTGATACAGAGATGACTTACAATGTTATTTTGGGAAGGTCGTGGATTCATGATATGAAAGCGGTCCCATCCACCTTACATCGGGTAATAAAATTCCTTTCAGAATGGGGAGTAAGGCAAATTAGAGGTGACCAACAAAATTTCAGAAATATAAACTCGATAGCACTTCACAACAAAAAAGATACGAGAGATATAGAAGCCTTCCAAACAGAGGCCAATGGCCAAAAAGGTATGGAAATAATCTCTGATCAATCATGTACAAAATAAATGAATATTCAAACAGGTACGGGAGAAGACAACAACGAAACAAATCCAATCGAAAGTATGCTGGATCACACAGACATGGATTCTAGGCCAGACTTCATTCGTGAACCAGAAGAAGACGAGCATATCAAAACAACTGCGGAAGAACTCAAGGCTATTCTATTATCTGAACAAAATCCTGAGAGAAAGTTGTATATTGGCACGAGATTGCTGGAGAGGTTAAACCCCGAGCGAAAAGGTATGTTGATTGATTATTTAAAAGCTAACGAGGATTGTTTTGCATGGTCCCACTCAGATATGACAGGTATTCCACCAGAAGTGATGACTCATAAACTAAATGAAGATCCATCCTTCGTACCTGTTAAACAAAAGAAAAGAAAGCAAGGACCGTTAAAGAATCAAGTGATTGATGATGAAGTCCAAAAACTCTTCAACATAGGTTCCATACGAGAGGTATAATATGAAGCTCAATATGGGGAAATGTGCTTTCGGAGTGCAATCTGAATGTCAGCAGGCCCTCAAAGATTTGAAGATTTATTTATCAAAGCCACCGCTGCTATCAAAGCCAAAAGAAGGAGAAAGATTGTACATCTACCTGGCTGTTTCAGAAATTGCCGTAAGTGCAGTACTGGTAAGAGAAGAGAAAGGTAAGCAATCACCTATCTATTATGTAAGTAAAACTTTATTAGATGCTGAAACTAGATATCCACATCTAGAAAAATTAGCTTTAGCTTTAATAATGGCATCAAGAAAATTACGTCCTTATTTTCAATGTCATCCAATCACTGTCGTGACTTCTTATCCTGTAAGAAATATTTTGCATAAACAAGAATTGTCAGGAAGATTAGCCAAATGGGCCATAGAATTAAGTGAACATGATATAATATATCGGCCTAGAACATCAATTAAATCACAAACATTAGCTGATTTTGTAGCTGACTTTAGAAACGGTATTACCCCTGAGGTAGAAAAAGAGTTACAACTCTTTAACGGATTCAATCCAGGTCAGTGGACCTTATTTACATATGGCTCTTCTAACATAAAAGGTGTCGGGTTAGGCATCATTTTAATATCACCCACGGGTGAAAAGACACGACATGCTATTAAATGTTACCCTATAACTAACAATGAAGCAGAGTACGAGGCTGTTTGCAGGCTTAGAACTAGCCTGGGAGTTGTCAATTGAGCAAATCGTAATCAACTGTGATTCCCAATTAGTGGTAAATCAGATACAGGGGACTTACATCGCTCGAGAAACTCGAATGCAACAATATCTAGAAAAGGCACGAGAACTTGTAAAAACAGTTCAAAACGTGGAAGGTAATACAAATACCTAGAGAGGAAAATGCAGAAGCAAACGCATTAGCAAACCTCGCGGCTGTCACAGAAGTAACAAATGAAGACAACACCATTGTTGTCCATATATTCCATTCAACAATTGACCAAGACAAGAATGAGGTATCTTTCAATAATTTAACTTGGGATTGGAGAAACGAAATTTTTAATTTTTTGCAGAATGGTACCGTGCCTGAAGACAAAAAAGCAGCTCAAGCGCTTCACCGCAGAGCAGCACGATATTGTCATATTCGCAATTCATTGTACCGCAAAATGTTCGGTGGACCCCTGCTAAATGCCTCAGACCTAATCAGACGGAGTTCGTGATAAAAGGAGTCCACGAAGGACACTGTGGAAGTCATGCAGGAGCAAGATCCTTGGTGAAAACCTTAATCCGAGCCGGGTATTATTGGCCTAAGATGTAAGAAGATGCAGAGAACTTCATATCCAAATGCGACAAATGTCAAAGGTTCGCCAACAATATGCACAGACCAGCAGAGCTGTTACACTCCATCATGTCACCATGGCCCTTCATATGAAATGAGGAATGGATATAGTGGGACCTCTTCCCCCAGCTAAAGGACAAGTACGATTTCTAATCGTACATACTGACTACTTCACGAAATGGGTGGAAGCAGAAGCGTTCAAACAAGTGCGAGAAAAGAAGGTCAAAAACTTCTTATGACGAAGCATAATATGCCGTTTTGGAATTCCGAAAGAGATCGTGTGTGATAATGGCCACAATTTATAGGCTCTCAAATCATATAATTCTTTGAGAGTTGGCAAATTAAACGGATTGCATCAACGCCATATCATCCCGTAGCTAATGGACAAGCTGAGTCTACGAACAAAATCATCATCAACAATATAAAGAAGCGGTTAGATAAAGCCAAAGGAAATTGGCCCGACGAATTACCAGCGGTATTATGGGCATACAGAATTACATCAAAAACAGCCACGAGAGAGACTCCTTTCGCACTTGTTTATGGATCGGAAGCATTAATACCTGTGGAAATCGGCGAACCAAGCTTAAGGGTTATAACAACTACGGAAGCAACAAATGATGCCGAACTCCAGACCAATCTGGACCTGCTTGAGTCACGAAGGGAAGCAGCTTTAATACGGATGGCAGCTCAAAAGCAAATCATAGAGCGATATTATAACCGTAAAGCTCGTCTCAGATATTTTAAGATTGGGTACTTCGTACTCAAAAAGGTTTTTCCATCAACAAAAGAGGCAGGTGCTGGCAAGCTGAATCCAAATTGGGAAGGACCCTATAGAGTCCGAGGCATAGATGGGAAAGGCGCATACGAGTTGGAAGCCATGGACGGCAGAATTCTACCAACAAGCTGGAACGCCATCCACCTGAAGAAGTACTACTTCTAAGGAAAAGAAGTATCCCCGGTCAGGTATCACATGTTCGATTTTTCATATTGAATATTTAAATTTTACTAACTTTTTTAGATGATAGGCATAAATCTAGCTCATCACCAGATGATGATACTAGACCTGCAAAGACGCGAGGAAATAACACGATTCCCGGTCTGGGGTTACACTTTCTGATGGACGTTTTAAAGGGTTGAGCAGTCATCATCTAAAAATGTATATACCTTCGAGTCCCATGCGTTTTCCTTTTTCAGGGAAAGGACCATAAAGAAGGATTAATCAAGTGCTAGAGATTTCATTCTTCAAAGCTCAAACACTTGGGGAAATATACAATATGGAAGGGGCCCAGATGAAGCAAAGAAGACTACTGAAATTCAAAAGCTCGAGCCTAAAGAACCATTTACCCAGCAAGTCAAGTGATACGAGAAAAATTAAAAGAACTGAAGACTCCAACACAAGAATTACAAAGCCTAAACTTTAAAAATCTTCGAACCACGTTCAGGTTAAAAGGCAAAGTATTAGCTACGAGGAAGAAATGTACATCTTTAAACTTATACAAAAACTGCTGTAACAAAAACAATTAGGGGTAAAAGATCATCATCATTGTACTTAGTCAAAAATTGTTACGATAAAAAAACAGTTACGAAAACTTTTGTACTCATATAGAAAAATGTTATTCAAGTAAAACAGTTACGGATGAAAGATAAAAATCCTTGTATTTATTCAGAAAACTGTTATCAAATAAAACAGTTACGAATTACAAAGCATTTCCCTCGTTATTACTGTTGCAAATAAAAACAGTTGTGGGTAAAAACCCCAGTACTTATAAAAACTGTTACTAATGAAAAACAATTATTTCCTTGTATTAACTCGAAAAAGAACTGTTACCTATGAAAAACAGTTACGAAATACAAGTGATTATCAAATCTGTTAAAATAAAACAGTTGCAACAAGAGTTTTAGATGATAATCATAACACATGTAAATTGGCGTGGAAGTTCAAACAAGAACTTCTCACAAAAACATCCTTAAACATGTGAGAAATTCCTATTACTCTATTGCATTTTAATGAAGTTGAGACGTCTTCTTCATTAAGTATCAATCAAAAAGGCCCTAACTCATAAGTAAAGCCTATCATAAACAAAGGCTCAAAACTTATACGAACACTGCACCTACTATGAAAAGGTTCAAGTGATTTATGCATTTTCATGCAAAAAGTTAAGAGGTACAAACAAAAACCTCAGAAGAACAAAACATCCAATATACTTAAAGAGTAAAACCAAAGCTCGAAGCAAAAGTCTTATAATTGCATTAATATTAAAAGAGGGGCTAAGTTAAAACTAAGTACTAACTAGTAATTAGCCGCATAATATTTACATTTTTGGTGCCCCTAAGTTGTCAGTTGGGGACTTAAAAGTTTCAAACTTACCCCTGATGGAGCCGGGGGTAACCACACCAATCCAAATAAAAAAAAAGGGAAAGCAGATCTTCAATTTTCAGGAGGAGAGTTGACTTCTTCAGGAGGAACAACAACAACTTGAGGCGAAGAGGCATGAGCAGCAGGGGCTTCATCAGTAGATGGAGAAAGTTCAAGACCTCGTTGGGTCTTCTCCATGGCCTCCTTGGATTTAGCAATTTCAGCATTGAGGTCAAAATCCTCCTGGCTCATCTCCATTAATATATCGAGGCGAGCATTCATGTACGCCCAGCTCACATCTACGGCATCCGCCTCTTCAAGGTCATTATAATCCTTTGCCCACACCTGAAGCTCAACCTTCAATCCATCCTTCTCGGCTTCAACAGCTTCAAGGGCGACCCTCAAGGGTACAACTGACTCTTCCAGAGTTCCGACTTTGGCTAAGGCTTCACGCAGTTCTTCTTGAGTCCGGGAGAGAGTCTGTACAAGCTCACCAGAGTATTCCTCCTTCTGCCCTAGCATATGCTTCAAGTTCCTGATCTCCTCTGAGGCTTGGGACAACTGTTCAACAAACGAGGATTCAAGAATACTCTTATCCTTATCAGCTTGGCTGGAAAAAGCCTTCTCTACCACCAGTTCCGTTGCTGTGATCCTCAATTGCCTCCTTAAGGTATTCCTTTCCTCTTCTAAAGTATCCATATCTACCCTCAAACTATCATATTATGCCCTCATATGATCAAAATCAACCCGATGTTCCCGCAACTCTTTCAACTCATTCTCTGAATTTGAAACTCTCTTCATAAGCTCTAAGCCAATAAGGTGCGCCTAGAAAAAAGTTAAACAGTTAAATATGGTAAAACTGTTTAAACATAGAAAAGTATACAGATGTAAGAATGAGCTATGCTATACCTTCAAAGAAGTATGCACCACTTCATTAGCCCACGTGGGAGTTGAGTGGCTGACAAGCTTGGCTTTCTCTTCAGGACCGATCAGAGGTTTGAGCCACACCTTAGGCTCACCCGTCTTTTTAAAGAGACTGCCTTCAGCTGGAACCTCAATCATAACCCTCCGCATCTCGCTGCTGGAAGACCATACTTCCTTAATAGAAGGCATGGAAGCGGGAACGGAGGGAGCAACAACAGAAATAGACGGTCCAGAAATTGAAGGAGCCACAAGCACAGAAACAGGCACGGATGAATGAGGAATTGAGGAAACGGAAACCACGGGCAGAGAAGCAGCAGAAGCCGCAATGGAAAGAGGAACAAGAACAACAAAGACACGGGGAGCTGACGGAACTTCCACTCTCAAAGAGTCGGGAAAAATAGTTGCTAAGGGAACATCATCGGGGGCGAGATCAAAGCCTTCATGAAAAAGACGATCAACAGAATCATAGACTAGGGACTGTGAATCATCCCTAGAAGATGAGGGTCTAATTTCCAACACGGAAGGAAGGGACTTGGAGGGTACACTCATCGTCCAAAACCACCCATCTCCTTCGCAACCGGTGCACCAAAGCACCCTCTCTTTCTTCTTCTTCTTCTTCTTCTTCTTCTTCTTCTTCTTCTTCTTCTTCTTCTTCTTCTTCTCCAGAATAGGGATCACTAACTTTCCTATTCGAGGAAGATGAACTGGAAAGGATATCCTGAGCATGGGATAAATACATCTTCAGGATAGATGAAGCAGACACCCCACAGGCGGAAAACCCTGTCAAAAAGGGAAAAGTTAAACGGGAATAGAGAGTAAACTCAGGTAAGGTAGGAAGTAAGAAAAACTCCACTTACCATGGGTCTTTACAAGCTAAATATACTTCGCAAAGAAGTATTTCCAAGACCTTTCTTCAACAGGAGCGGCAGACAACATTTTTTCTACCTAATCACGAATATCGGAGACATTCTCGACAGTATTCATAATTGCTGAAAAGAAAAAAAAGCAGATGCGGTGTTAATAACACGATCCAAATCTAATGAAGAAAAAAATAGATGCGAACCAAAAAAGTACTTACGTGCACGGTTCCACTTCTCATGGAAGGGAAGATTTTTCTCACCCACTAAACCAGTAGTGGGGACAACAACGTACCGGAGGTACCAACCTCTGTCTTTATTATCACCAGGGGTTACTAACACTCTTTTACTCCGAGCAGCCAGAGTAAAAACCCCTTGACGAAACAAGATGGGAGAGTATAAATGAATAAGATGATGGAAGGTCAAGGGAACTGAAGCTAAGGAAGCCAAAACTCTCAAACACGCGACTACTTGCCACACTAATGGACCAACTTGTCCCAAACAGATGTTGAAAAAATGACAGAACTCGATGATGACAGGGTCAATGGGAGGCCTAAATCCCAATGTGAAAGGATAAGTATAAACAAAGGAATAACCAGCCCTATAAGACGTTATCCTTTGATCGTTATTCGGTACATAAACAGGGACATCAGACCCCAGGAACACTCCCTACGAACAAGAGGAACATGACCTTCAGTGATAATAGTTGCATATCTCTCTACACTATCCGAAGAAGTAGACTGATCGACAAGAACTGGGTTTTCCTTAGTGAAAACAAACTCGGCAGGAATAATATCATCTACTTTGGGTTCACGGAGATCATCTTTACCTTTGGAAGCAGAATGGGAAGATCTAGCCCTAGTAGAAAGCAGAGATCTAGCGGAAGGAGGAGAAACTATTTGAGAAGAAGAACCTCTAGTAGAAGCAGATCCTAAACTTCTCAACCTACCTCCCCTCCGGCTCCTAGTCGGAGCAGAAGAAGATGCTAAATTCTCTACATCTATCATCTTTTTGGGCTGGTTTGATGAAGACATACTTGCAAAGGCAAAGGAAAGTTCTTTACGAAGGAAGGGACAAACTATAAAAATGTTTCGTGAAAGTAAAGAAAGGAAGAAGGGTATTTATACGTAAAGACAACCGTCAAAACATGGAAAAACAATGATGGAAAGTCATAATTAGAGGTGTCACTTTGGGACTAACACAGTCGCAAAAAGCCCTAAAAAGTGCCGAGTCATTGTAGAGCCAATCAGAAAAGGACACGTGGAAGGAGCATTAAATGGAAGTGAAAAACGACGCCTATGTTCACAAAAGGATACAATGTTTCGGAGCAAAATGATGGCAAAATATTCCCGTCATAAATGCATATCCACTTATCAAATATTAATCGACAAATATATGGTAAGTGAGGGGACTATTTGTATTGGTTAAAAAGAGTCTCACACGTAAGAAAGTTCTTGACAACTCAGCTAGCTACATGGACCAAGGAAGACGCAACAGATGGACATAATTCTGTAAAACGGAACGGGATAAAGAGGAACGGTCAATAAACCCACGAGTTCATCAACCACAGGAAACTTAATGAGATGGAAGAGATACGGTCACAGTGAACCTAGACGAAGCTACGAGCAGATTCGAGAATCAACAGTTAATGATTACACGTTAGGTAACTCCTATACAACAGTTACAGTTATCCTTTGTAACGCCTCATTAATATAATAATTAGCTATTAATGAGGAATCATTACAGGAACCAAAACGATTATACTAAGGAAATCCTTATATAAAAAAGGAAGAAATGTAACATGCAGGATCATCTGAATTCTCGAATACAAGCTACTTTATTTTTTGCATTCTATTATATTGTCTATTACTCAATTTTCCTTATTTATCGAATTACTTTCATGATTATCAGTAACCCGTGTTCATCCTAAAATAGCTCTGGTCAAGAAATCTAATTCTTTTGTTAAACAGTCACTTCACCTATAAATGCAGAGTTCATACATGCAATATGGTTGGAAAGAAATATCAGGAGAAGCTAGAGAACAAGAGAGCATAGCTAGAGAGATAGCATGCGTATGTAACATTAGAGGCACGAGCAACATGAGGAACCAGCTATAGAAGTTGATATTTTAAATATGCAATCCATAACCCAGCTTTATATGTATAGGCTTAGACTGCTTGATAGAAGAACACAACAGGAGGTAGATTGTTTTTGTTTACTCAGAGTAGCTAGCTGTGTGTAGCTATGCTTGTTTTGTAATGTTTTCAGTGGTGATTAATATAATATTTTAATTACCAAAAATAATTATTAGTGTTATTTGTATATCATGCCCCTTTACAATTTTAAAATTTAAAAATGATCTTTTTAGATCTCTTATGTATAAAAGATACATCTCTTACGTGTAAAAGTAAATTCACATGTGTAAGAAAAGAGATGTAGGGTCATAAAACTAAAAACAAATTTGTAAGAGCCACAAAACTACCCATTTATGCTATAATAATAGTAAATTTTGATTTTGGTCTTTATGATATATGACAATATATATTTAATTAATTAAATTGTGTATTTATTATCCTTTTATGTAGGACATATTTAGCTTTTTTAGAACTATATTATCCTCAAATACAGAGTAAAATTATCTACTATTTCATATTATTAAAATATCAGTAATAATAAAAATAATAATGATAATACAATTACAATTCTAATAAAACTCCTCGTAATAAACTTAATGATAATAATAAGGATAAGGATAGCAATAGCACTAATAAAGTCAGGAAGGAGACTTTGCCCATCAAATATATAGTTTGAAAGAGAATACAATTGGGAGGGTAGTGTGTACGCAGATCTTACCCCTACCTTATAAAGGTAGAGAAATTGTTTCCGATAGATCCTCGACTCTACCCCTACCCTATAAAGGTAGAGAGATTGTTTCCGATAGATCCTCGACTCAAAGAAGAGAAAATAAAACAACAACCAATAGCAACAATTCGAAAGAGAATAAGCAGCCAAAAAAGAAAGAAAAAAGAGAGATAAGTATGTCTACAAAAGTTGTTTAAAGGATTGGAATTCAGTCAAATACTTCTCTTTTCTACAAAGAAGATGCCACACAAGCTGTGTAAATGTTAATTCCGTAGTGGTTCAATTCAACGAGCCTTTCGAACTAGTACTATTAGTAATCGACTATATAGCTACTACACTGAACGAAATTCAGTCTATACAAAAAGTAAAAGCGTGGATAGTTTATTCTATTCTGCCTCGTTTTCATCTCTTTTTCGTTTCTCCCCCTTCACTCCCTTACTCGGTGCTCTCAAAGCATCTAAAATATCCTTCATCGTTGGCATTTCTTCTGGTTCCAGATTCATGCAGAGGAATACTAGCAGTGTGATATCAAATGCAGTTGGATGATCAACTTCTTTGAAACATTCATGAACCAAATATTTTTCACAAAGTTTAGCCTCCTTTACAACTGAATTTCTCACACTCGTAGGATCCTGGCGGAAATCGAACTTCTTTTTGCTTATCAGCTCCAGAAGTAGAAGACCAAATATATAAACATCAGATTTCATCGTCCGCTTACCTGTATCGATCCAGAAAATATAAGAACAGAACTTCACAAAGTAGAGAAAAGCAGATAAATTATGTAAAAAATATTATGGCATATAATAGAAACATCAAATATAATGAAAATTCTCCACCGGAGAAAGCTCAAAAGTCATAATTCTAAATTCAGACTTCTTTTCATTAGCTCTTTTCTGTTTCAGCCAAGAACATACAAATATGAAAGTTATTGGCAGAGTCAGCTGCTGAGCTGAGGAGTTTTTGCACGCTAATGAACAATATATAGGAACGAGGCACGAGACCTCTTCAGTAGACATAGTTATCAGCTATGTTGCTTGGACTTTTCAAATCCTTGCTGCAGGGTGTGGGATATCCCAGGATTTGGTCAACTCACTGTGGGTGCTTTGACTACATCTATGACCGAGAAGTATAGACTGATTGGATAGTCGATTTGATTTTGCGGTTTTATGTCATATATATAGTTATATAAAGTAAGAGAGCTTTTTGCTATTACATGAATAAAATATTAGGTGTTTTTAAAGAATTAAATTTTATTAGTTTTATCAATAACTTTGTGGGATTCCATCGGGTTTTATCATATATATACTTATATGCGTCGTAATATACATTTATTGTCCGTATCCTGGCACCCGTATCCATATAGTATGATCCATACCCGTCCTAAAGTTATGTGATGAAGAATCCGTTCTCCAGATCAGCACGCGTATCGGATACCCGCACCCCAATCTGAGCAACATAGATTATCATAAATTAATATAATCCAGCATACCTAGATAAGAAACTACAAACAATACCAACTTGTACGAGAGATTTGGAATTTTTTCCTGTACAATTTTTGCATTGCAGTTACGGGAAAGATTTGGAATATTTTCCTGTACATTTTTGTGATAAAGTGGGTGATGTCATCAACCACAAAAGAGCTACTAAGTAGCTGGCTGTGCTGCAAAGGGAACAAAGTGGTGAAGAAAATCTGGAGGACCACACAGAAGTTTCGAAGGGAAGACATCATCAATACATGTTTCAAAACATAGAAGTTTATTTAATTTAGAATTCTAGTATAGCATACAATGGGGAAAAGATGATAAAAACTATGGAAGAATTTAAATTCTATATACTAACAACATAAAGACGACCGGTGAATTTTAACATGTGATAGCAGGTTAGTTACTGTTTTTACCAGATTACTAAGTGGTACTTATCAAGAGATTTATATGTAATTACCTAATAAGTGATCTGACTGTGTAACTATTTTTTATACTGCAATGCATAGAACTTAACATTTCTATCGAAATTTCATAACTAACCATAGGCTCTGACACATAACTAGAATGTCTTGTCTAACAACTAAACCTAGGTTGTTCGTTACAAGGGTAATAAGGATAATAGAAAAAGGGGGAAAATGCAAAGAAAGGGAAAAAGTGGAGTATTTTGATTGATGAAACCAAAACCTCAAATAAAAAGAAAACCTTCAATCTAGAGCATGAACACATCAGAGATGATGACGTATGAGAGAACATGCCTGCCCAAAGCTCTGGAGCATCCCTGCCGACACGATATTTAACAGGAATTTTACAATCTTCGCTCACATGATTTGAAAAGTGACCAAAGTCGAATACTTTTATATTTACTTCTTGCAAGCCAAAACAATTTCCAGGTTCCAGCAAGCGGATAATATGTATGTGAAAAAATTGCCCATACAAAAGAATACCAAAATAAAGTGGATATTTATTGATATAAAAACCTATATCATAATACATTTGGAGTTTATTGATAATTGTACACGTCATGGTGTAAACCTGAACTTTATCAATATTGATAATTTATTCAGTTGACATAATTAGTTTAGTCATATCAATTTAAGTATGATGTGCAAAAATGAAAGAGAATTCACATGGGTAAATATTAAAGAACAAGAAAGTTCTTTACGAGTTCTCTTGTTTTGCTTGTTCTCGCAATTATTATACCAACTAAAATTAGGATTGAATCCCATGAATGCTGGAAATATCAAGGTGAATATGAGCCCATTCACCTGCCATGTATACCATATAAGATGCATCTATGAGATGGTTACATGTGCAATTATTATTAACCTGTAACCTATTGTTTGCGTTGTAGCTTGCTCAATATTCAATTTAGAGCATAATTTCTAAATTTTTTATTCAAGATAGTTCATCTTGATAAGTTGGTTTACATCACAATTGGTTTAGCAAAATGATTTATTGAGTGCCTCCACTTAATAACTAAACTATTGCTTATGAGAATAAAGTTATCTATATCAGTTTGATATATGTTATACACGAAAGTATATTACATTCTCCCCTCACAAGTGGTTCAGGACCAGGAACTATATAATTTCATCTTATTATTATTGATGTGCGGTGTATATTTAATTAACACCATAATGTACAAAGATGGGTTCCCAAAATTGAGGAATTTTTGGGAAGAAAGTTAATTTTTCTAACACGAGGGGGAGATATGATAAGCAATTGAAAAAAAAAGTTACGTGGAATGAATTATCATTTGTACATCAAGATCCTCGAATAAGATAATGCGAACTTGAAGTTCATAAAAAGATAATTCATGTGCAGTATATTGCAAAGCATGCCAAACGCGTTTGCTGACCCATAAAAAGTAACAATATTCTTATTGCAAAT
Organism: Nicotiana paniculata; assembly: GCA_005239505.1. Taxonomy (NCBI): domain Eukaryota; kingdom Viridiplantae; phylum Streptophyta; class Magnoliopsida; order Solanales; family Solanaceae; genus Nicotiana; species Nicotiana paniculata. The sequence goes on along the minus strand of ML342481.1, from coordinate 91,176 downwards.
GCTCTTATTAAGTCCTAGAAGGACAAAGTCTATCTATGGTACACTTAAAGCATATAGACAAATCGGTTCAAATAAACTTCTTGATAAAGAAGATGAGCAAATGATCAAAATGATCATAATAAAGGAGGCAAGTGATCTAGAAGATCACATGACATAACACTTCATAAAATCTCAGGAGAGATTCAGGTACCTGAATATATTAATGAAGAGATCTCCATGTTATGTCTTTATGGAAAAAAAAAATTGGAACCGATATAACATGTTCGCCGACGACATCTATCATAGTGCTAAGCATAGATGAGGATCTTAAGTTTGTCGAATTCATACACAAAAATATTGGCCAAATAGAAGAGAGAATAAAATTAGATTCATATGAAAGACAAGTATTTTGACATGCAGTTCAAACACTTGAAAGTATAAAGTCAATGATATGGGCAATCAGTTTTCGGTATCTTATTTGTCTAGCATGACATGAAAACTTGATGCAAATCTAAAGTCTATTTATATGGCTTATATAACTTAACTTATATGATAATCCCTGAAGGATATTACTTCCATACAAAATTCTTGGTCATGAAGTACTACATCCGAAGTGCTATTTGTGCACATATGTATCTTGCTATAACTATAAGCGTGATAATGTGATAGCGAGAATTTTTCCCTTCATGGAGATATTGAAAAGGCTATTCCACGACATTATATGAAGACATTATATATATACAAGAATGATGATTTCAAGGTGTAACATATTTATTCAAGTGATAATATGGCTGATTTGTTCACCAAATCCGTGCTGATGTCAACCTCCAAGAAGCTAGTGCACAAGATTGGGATACGAAGGCTTAAGGATGTGAATTGATGCTCTCATCAAGGGAAGTTAATACGTGTTGCACTCTTTTACCTTACAAGGTTTTGTCCCACTGAGTTTTCCTTGCAAGGTTTTTAATGAGGCAACCAAAAGCAGTATTGTTAGATATGTGTACTCTTTTTCCTTTTCTAGAATTTTTTTCCCATTGGGTTTTATTTTAGTTAAGTTTTTAACGAGGCACATTATCTGTTGAATAGACATTCAAGGGGGAGTGTTATAAATAGAATTCTATTTAGAGTGAATGTCTATGTTTTAGAGAGTTTTACTTTGTGGCTAAGTCATTTCCCCCTATAAGTAGAGGGGTCTTACCCTATTGTAAATCATCCCAAAATTCAATAAGAATTCCCTCTCTCTGTTTCTCTGCAATATTGTTCTTCTTCTTTTATTGTTTCATAACAGAATTTGCTTTCTCTTTCTTCCCCTTTTTTTGGGACGATAATAGTATAGCACTTTTGGTCCCTTAAGTTCTGATTTGATCCTAATGATATGTGATTTAAGTATATTTAAACTCTGGTTAACCAAGCTTGGTGGTTAGAAGTGTTTTTATTTTCAACGAAAAACGCTTATATTAGAGAGTTGAATGTATTGATCAAAATTTGGATCAAACTTAATGGCTTCGTTGGTCGTGGTCGAAGTCAAAGTCAGTAAGTCGGCCAATATTTGGTAACGGGGAACCTTTCTCAATAGAAGCCAACGTTTGGCCGAACAGAAGAATGGACAGTAACAATCTAATGAGTTTAGGTCAGAAAAGGAGAATATTCTAATCTGGTTTGTACTTTTCTAGGGTTTCAAAAGAATGTCCCCTATATATAGAAAAAGAAAAAGAGAAAAGGGAAATCGAAAACCTTCTGAAAGAAACACTTTGTTACATTGACTATTGAGAATATACAAAACTTGTCTTTTCCTTTGATTCTTGAGTTGAAAAATAACTTTTCGTCTACAAGAACCAAGAAGCTTGTACTCATCCGTGTTTGATTATCGCTGACACTGCTGACAAAGAGTTGGTTGGTTCTAGTCATTCAATATTTGGCTGATATATCCTTTATTATTACATTTATTGCAGCATGCATTCAATCCATATATTTTATTGTTTATTCATTAGCAATCATTGTACACGTTATAGACCTGCATTTACTACTACGACGCATAAATTTGACACATTCACTATTATACTCAAAGATTTAACAATCATTAAGCTTAAATAGGATTAACCTTTCGTTTCATTCATCAACTTGTTTAAAGAAAGAATTATCACATTTTTGGTAAAGTACTGAGGTGTGTGGTCAAATATTTAGGAAAATAATAAGTGTTTCTGACTAGAAGATATGGAGGTCGAAGATTATGGTAGAATGTTAGAAATTCTGAGCGTTTTCCTTATTCATACCCATAGTATTAGTATGTAATCTCGTATTTTATTGGCCTTTAGATTCTATTATTACTTATTGTTTCTTTCATTTCAACCATATACTATCTTGTTGTTATTAATGCTTCTTCTCCGTGGCTTCTCTCTATTGTTTCTTGCCATTTTTCTTTTCATTATTGTTGCACTTAGCTTTACTGAGCCGATGGTTTATTAGAATCGACATTCTCTACCCATAAGATAGGAATAAAGTCTGTGTACATATTATCCTCCCGAGATATTACTATATGTAGTTACACAACATATGTTTGTTGTTGTTTGACTAAAAGCATAATCTGAAAAAGTAGTTTCTCCCTAAAAGCAAACTTACAAGATATTTTAATTATCCCATTGGAAATACATGTAACTCTTTTTGTCAAACACTAATTGCTGCTCAAATTTCTTCTCAAATTGATTAATCAAACACAAATTGCTTCTTTCCAATGATACTTTTCAAAATAAGTAGATTTTAGCAGCTTGGCCAAACATGCTATTAATCTTCAATAAATTAAAATGTCTATTTATGTCCTTTTATAAGGTACATTATATTATATTCATATACGAAATAATAGTACAAACTTAAATATAATACATGTAAATTAAAAGGGAACATGTTTAACAATTCGGTAAATTAGCCTCCGAGGGTATGACATAGTAATCAATACGGTGTATAGAGAATCATGAAAAACTAGATGATTTATTCATATATGTCCAAAACTTAGTAGACAAAGTTACCGATATTTTTGTTGTAGGACGTAATATGTACCCGTGGAATTACGAGGCGTGTGCAGGCTAGACCGAACACCACCACCAACATACCTATTGTGATTCCACAAGTGGGGTATGAGGAATGTGGGGTGTATGCAGACCTTGTATAAAATATAAAGGTTGTTTTTGATAAAGGTTGATTCGTGACAATTTATTTTACTTGCCTTTTATATCTATGACCCAGCCGGTAAAAAAGGTCAAAATAAATTTACCCTAAAATTAACTCTCATTTCGTGATTCATCTCGAAGGTACTCTGTTAAAGGTGATTCTAGCGACTATCTCAAGCACGACTTTCATCTTGTATGAGATGTGGATTTACGCAATTTTATGTTAGTAATTTCTTCCCCTTGTATTACCCGTTTGTGGTTTAGCAGTGGGTGAGTTGAACCTAGGTTTTTTTTATTGAAATGTCTTCAATTTGCTTTAGGCTTTTCGGACTTTTTAAAAGGGGAATCTTTTGTCATTGTCAATATATTATTGTGAAGTTGTCGTATTGTTGCCTTTACTAAGACTATTTTATAAAAAGATTAGCTTTGTGTTTGAAAACCGTGTGTAAAGTTGGTGTTTATATGAATATTGTAATACCATTGCTTTGAACAATGTGATATGCTCTTGTCTTTGCCTCTACTTTTGTATTTATGTATTTCTTTATTTTCAGTTGTTGCATATCGCACACTGGCAGTGAATTTATTTTTCCCTTTGTTTGTTTGCAGAAGAATATTTTTTAATTTGATTACACTCAAGTGGTACCCACGATAGGTCTTAGTTCTTGGTAACTTTGCTCGCTATGTGAGAGATAGTCAAACATTGACTTTAGATGTAGATATGGATTTTGTTGTATTTTATTGAACTAATGAACTATACTAAGTTAGTGAAATTTAAAAATGTGGCTAAGCTGTATATTTGTCCAATGGATGGGACAGATAATCTGATAATTATTCTCACAGACATGGATATATTAGACATTTGTAATGAATTGGAATATGAGGATACCTTAGATATTGATGTGACTCATGTTGTCCCTTTAAATGTTGTTGACATAAATGAGACTAGTAAAGGGGTAGGTGAGAGTATTAGCAGAGCTTTTAAGAAATACAATAATCTTAAAAGAAAAAGATAGTGAACCTGCCCCTACCCCTTCTCCTGCACCTTCAAGAGAATAAGAGAATGAATTAGATAGTGAATCGGATGATGATGAGGGTGAGGATGATAATGACAATGACTCAAACTTTGATAATCCTTATAGTGAGGAGAGCGATGGAGTAGACTTACATATTTTTTATGATAATGATTATTGATCTGATGTTCATGAAGAATTTGCAAAGTGTAGGGATGAACTGAGAAAATACAGGAGGAAAAGGAGTGGAAATCCAAAATATAGGAGTGATATTAATTTAGGTGATGCTGGAGTTGATATTGGTTTTGATGAATTAAGGTCTGGTAGAAAGTAAAATAGGTATACAAGCTTAGTAGGGACAAATGGACCTTATTTTGAGTCTTCTGATGCTGAAAGCTTTCCTTCAGATGCTGAAGATGAATTTGATGAAGAACATAAGGAGAGAATGGCTTCCTGGAGGAGAAAGACACGATATTTATTCCAACTGTTAAGAAAATAACATGGGAGTTGAGGCTGATTTTTTAGAGTATTGATGATTTAAGTTGATTGTTACTAAGTATGCAATTCAGAAAGGAGTTCAAATTGTAAAGTATATGATGAACCTGGTAAAGTGAGGGTAAAATGCATGCACCAAAAATATCCATGGCTATTGGCTACTAGAAAATATGGCAGATCCAACAATTTTACGTTAAAAAAATATTTTCATGTACACAAGTGTTACAGAACAAATAAAAACAAGCTTTTTAACTCTAGCTATCTTGCAAAGTATTACAGGGGTAAGATTGTGTCTCAATCAAATATGAAAGTTTGGGAGCTAAAGAAACTCATTAAGGATGAACTGGACATGTATGTTGGTAGTCTACTGTCCATAGAACTAGAGCAAAAAATTTGGAAAGAGATAATAGGTGATGTGAATGTTGAGTTCAAGAGATTCTATGATTACAGAGATATTCTGTTACGAACAAATCTAGGTACAACTTGTGTTGTGAAGGAAGATGACCAAGGTGAAGGCAAGCTTGTCTTCAATTAATTTTATATTGCTTATATGCTATGAAAAAAGGGAAGGTCTGAATGTTGCAGAAGGATAATTGGCCTTGATGGATACTTTTTTAAAGGCATTTGTGAGGGTTAACTGCTTGAAGCAGTATCAAAGGATGACAACAATCAGACGTTCCCTATTGCTTGGGCTATTCTAGAGTGTGAGAACAATTTCACTTGGAGATGGTTTCTGAAATGTGTGATTCATGACTTAGGGCTTCAAGATGGAAGGGATCCTTTCATGTCTGATATGCAAAAGGTGACTTTATTGTTGTCACATAGATTACTTAAAGTTGTATCAGAAGTGTTGCATGAAAGTGAATATAGGTGGTGCGCCATACACATATTAGCAAACTGGTCCAAAGATTGGAGAGGATTAGAGAGGAGAAACAACTTCTGGAGGTGTGCTAGAGCATGATGTGTGGAAAAAAATTAGATTTCCACCTTGACAACTTGAATATGCTTGGGAATGGGATATGTGAGAGCCTCTCGAGGTAACAAGGAAACTTGGTGTAGAGCATACTTCAATTGTGACAGGGAATATGATATAATTGATAATAATATACATGAGACATTTAATGCTTGGATACTTGCTGCTACACAAAAAACAACCATCATAATATAAGAGGAAAAAAGATTGAAGTTGATGGGGAGAACATGAAAGTTGAGGGAGTTTGCATATACATGGATATGTGATGTATCCCCAATTGCTATGAAAGTCTACCATGATAACACGCCACAGTCTATGAGGTGTACAATAAAATGGAATATTGAATTTGGCTATGAGGTTGAGGATACCTTATTAAGTTTGGTATAGAAGCACTGTGTGAATATGTAAATCCAGACTTGTATCTATAGGTCATGGATGCTGAAGGGTATCCCTTGTGCTCATGCAATTGCTGCTATGCACTTCAAGAACATTGAGCCAGTTAACTACTTATCCTACTGGTAAGACAAATCCACTTATTTGAAGGCATATTCAACATTTATCCAGCCTGTGCCAAATATGCAGATGTGGCCAACATCTACCAATCCACCAATTGAACCCCTACCAATTAAAAAGATACTTGGCATACCAAAGGAGAAGAGAAGTAACTGAACATCCTAGTTATGGAAAGTTGTCAAGAAGGGGTATAGAGATGGCATATTCAAAAGTTGGTGGCTGTGGACACAACAAAAGAAGCTGCCCCAAGAAACCAATGCCTGCAAATTCTACCCCTGCAAATGCTTCTTATAGAGGAAGAATGGTAGGAAAAGGAAGAGGAACAACTGCTCAAACTACTATTAACCTTATTGGTAGCAGAGGAAGAGGACCTAGTACAGGTAGATGAAGTAGTACACCTTCTCCGACACCTTCAGATTCAACTACTTCTTCCCCTGTTGTTGCTGGAAAATGAAGAGGAAATGGCAGAGGTAGAGGAAGTAATACACCTTCAGCTTCAACTACTTTTTTCCCTGGAAGAGGAAGAGAAACTGGTAGAGGTTGTGGAAAAGGAACTAGAAGTTCTGGGATGTGACTATTTCAATCAAGCAGTGGGATCACATATTTTTCCATAAGTACTTCAAATTTAAGTAAACTACTTTACTAAATACTTTAATTTTTTGGCAGTCTAGTGGAGGTAAACCACGAGGGGTTTCTCATGCCGGTGAAAAGAGGTCCTCAACAGATAGTCATGAGTATTTCTACAAGCCAACAAGTGGAGTAAAATGGAATGGTAGATCGGACATTACTAGAAGACAACTTGAAAGAACTGATGCATCCCATTCCAGAACCGTTGCATCATCCCAACTATCCAAGAACAATTATATATAGTTGTGCTTGAATGTTCTACTATTAAGTTATTTTGAAACACTTAAATTTGCACCCAAACTGTTAGGGTTGTTATTGTGATGTTTAGTGTTGCTTAAGACAAGAACTTATTTTTGTTAAGGCATGTTGCTATTAGGCGACTGTAATGAATACCTTTACTTTATGGTGCTATGTGTTTTAAACTGAAAATTTCTGGGCAGTTTCATGTCTTTAGTATTACTACTTCAGTATTTAAGTATTTGAACTGTATTTTAGGCAATAATTTTAACCACCATTTAACTATGTAAGCAGAATGTATTGTCTGCATTTTCAGCTCACATAGCAATAACCACAAACCAAGCAACACTAATAGTTACAAGAAATTTCATTCATTTGTAACAAAGGTATAAAAAAATCCACCAAAAATCTTCATTCCTTGTCTTACATTATATAACAATCTTTAGAACTACCAAACCCAATCAACTTCGATACAGTTACAACTAAAATTGACACACACAATCTCCTCCAATTTCCTTGATTTCTCTTTTCCTTCAGTAATGAATTCAATGCCCTATTCTTCTTAAGCATCCCCAAAATCACAATTTTCAAGTGATCTGGAGTTAGGGGATCAACCCACACAAAGAAATTACATCCCGAGCCATTGTTCCTCTGGAAATCAAAGAGAAAAATTATTAAGGAATATAAAATCGATTATAATAATACAAATGATATCTGTAAAATCTACGACCAGGATTATCAATACTTCATGACTGTGTGGTTTACCATGACCGGGATTATCAACACTACTTGACTGTGTAGTTTACGATGACCAGGATTATCAACACTACTTGATTGTGTCATCACAACTTTTTTTACCACAATAATAAAATTTTCTCAGATAATCCATTTCCCCTAACCCTAAAATGGAACCCTAGAAATTACAATGTCGAAATAGAGAAGGAAGAAGTAGAAGAAAATGATTATATTGGCAACCAAAAATCGCATAAGAAGATGTCAAAAAGAAGAATGTTTCTACAACTTTCGAGCTTTCAATGAGGAAGAAGAAGGGAAAAAATAGTGTAATTTGGGGCCCTTTTATTTGTTTAAAAAGTACCGTTAGGATTTGTTTCTAACCGCTGATTTAAGTCAGAAAATGTCTATTTCTACTTTCCACGTGCTTCTGCCATTTTGTGTTATACACGCTTAGACCTGGTCAAAGAAGGTGAATACTAGGTTAGGTGGCAACTTATGTATACTGACAAAATTAAATAGGGATTTTTACCTTCCCATACACTATTTTAAACTTATTACCTCCCCACTAAAGTTTCAGTTAAACTACATAAGCATATACAATGGATCAATTACATACACTTTAGGAATTAAATGAGTATCCCTTTATATTAAGAATTGAATAATATATCAATTATTTCCATCCTTATTCTCTCGCTCTCATGTGCACTCTCTCTCTCTCTCTCTCTCTCTTTCAATCTCTCATTCTCTGTTCTTTCCCCAATTTTTCTTCCTCCAATGTCCTCTATTTTTTATCCTTTCATGTTGTATATATTTTTAATAGAATTCATCAACGAACTTCAATCGTTTTACTGTAGAATTTTAACTTAGCAATTTTTTTTCATGTTGCACAATTGGTGTTCAAATTTAAATGATTAATCAATAAATTTTGAAGGTATTTGAATCTCCGCCATTGACAGCCATTAAAGGCTTTGAAGCTTTGAATTTGAATTTGTGATTTTAAAAATCATTATTTTTTTGGGTTGGGTGTTGTTGAAAACAATTGAGAATATTGTTTGGAGTTTATATCTCAGTTTTTAGGGTGTTTGGTGAAGATTAGACTTGACTTTGGCTGAATTTTAGATTAAAACTCGAAGAAGAACACATGGCATACAATATACTTATGAAATTGTAATAAATTTGTAGTATAATTATATGTAAATTGTATTATATTGTAGATAATATATTTTTTTTTACGCAAATGTTCTATGAAAGTTGAAAATTAATTGGATAATGTATGAATAGTTGTAAAAAAATTTTATTTAAGCTATTAATATAATCTTTTTGAATAAAATTATCGATATGTTTCAAAATTGTATTAAGAGAGAATGTTCGATTAGAATTTTAGGGAGGAAGAAACACAAACCACATACAAAATATATACAAATTAGATACAAATATACAAAATGGCATATTGTATAAAAATTTATGAAAATTGTTTGTAAGTTGTATGATATTGTAGATGTATTTTTGTAATGACCCGGCCGTTCATTTTGAATAGTACAACCTTGTTTCCCCATTTACTGCTAAATTCATGCTTTACAGTTGTTACATGACTCGCCGGGGTAATTGATTCGGGTCCGGTGAGGTTTTGAAATGAATTGAGACACTTAGTCTCAAAGAATAAATTTTAAGTTGAATTAATTTACCGGATATTTATTTCAAGGTCCGTAGCTAAATTAGGCTTGAAATGGCGAAAATAAGAAATTTGAGTTTGGAAGTTTGACCGGGGTGGGGGGTTGACTTTTTGATATCGGGGTCAGATTCCAGTTCTGAAAATTTTCACAGCTTATTTATGTCATTTATGACTTGTGTGCAAAATTTGAGGTCAATCGAACTTGATTTGATAAGTTTCAGCATCGAATATAGAAGTTGAAAGTTCTTGGTTTCATTAAGCGCTAATAAGAAGTCGACGTGTTATAATTATATTATTTTATGTACAGACGATCGATTAATATGATGTATACCAATTGGATATTATAATAAGTTTATGAGGCATATTATAAGATATATGGGGTCTAAGAAAAGCTCTAAGTTCAAGCCAAGTTCGAAAATTGCATAATAGACTAAAATTCTAAGAGATGCGCACAAGACCCCACTTTGGACGGGTGTATATAAATATATATAAGGTTTTATGTGATTAAAACCTATAAATGAAAGGTCTTCGATTCTAGTTTCTAACGCTTCAAACCGTTCGTCATTTGGACATTCCTACACAAAGTTATGACCAAATTACCAAAGGCTGGAAAAAAGCGATCATGTGGGAGAGATTGTGCGATCGCATACTCAAATATGCGGTCCGCATACTTGATATGCGACCACAAAACAGGTCGCAAAGTGGACCAGAACTGCCCAATTTTGGGCACTGAGTTATGCGATGGTTTTGCTGCATGCATACCCATTCTGCGACGCATTATGCAATCGCAGACCTTGTTTCGGAGGCTTAATCTTCCTATTTTCATAACCCGACCCCATGTTGCTAAAGAGGCTTTGGGGTTTATTTTGGGGTGATTCTCTGAGCATTCTAGAGAGAGGTGCGAGAATTTTAGAGTGATAAGGAGGAGACCCAACATTCAAATCATCCAATCTTGCATCAATCTTCAAGAATCAAGGAACCCAATCCCAAAATCTTCATCTAAGAGGTAAGGATTCCATACCCTAGTCTTTAATTTTGATTTTTGGGTAAATATGGGTGATTAGGAGAATGATTCTTGAATGTGAAAGTATTAGATATACATGCTTGTAACAGTAAGGTTGTGCAAAGATTGCTGAATTCAAATGGGTAAAGATTGGGTTGAAAATGGTAGAAATCTTCAAAGACTTTAATTAATGATTTGAGGGGTCATATGTGATCGAATTTTGATGAATTTTCTATGTATAGACTCGTGAGTGAGTAAGGATTTCAGTTTTTTAATTTTTGTCGGATTTCGAGACGTGTGCCCAAGGATTGGGTTTTAGCCAATTTCGGATTTTTTGCCCATTTATGTAGTTTTTATTGCGGAATTCGATTCCATAGACTATGTTGATAGTAGTATTCTGGTTTTGGTTAGATTTTTAGCTTTTGGAGACCGAGTCCAAAGATGAGGGCATCCCGAAGTAGAATTTTATGCTATTGAGGTAAGTAATATTTTTAACTCTAGATTTGAGGGTATAAACCCGAAGAAATTGATATCATGTGATTATTTGGTGGTGATACTCGCACTAGGTGATGGGAGTGTGTGTGTGCACCACGAGGGATTGAGACTTGGTCCGTCCCGTGAGGTTGTGAAGCCTAATGGCTATTATCTGGGGTTCTATGTTTACTTGTTGTTGAACTTGTTTGCCTTTATGTTAGAGATCATGTTTAGGCTTCATTCATGCTAATATTATTTGTAATCATTCATAGAAATTATTGTACATGTGTACCTCAGTCCCTATTATTTGCTAATATGTTGTGATACTTGTTGTGGGCTGTGTCCCCTTATTTGTTGATGATGGTGAGGCTAGTGAGGTACATGATTGAGTGATATGATGGCCTGATTGTGAGGATATTAATACCATAGCACGTGAGTTGTCCGCGTAGCACGTGAGTTGACCGTGCGGATCAAGGTATTGATACCATAGCGCGTGAGTTATACACGTTGCGCGTGAGTAGACCGTGCGGATCCAGGTTTTGATATGATTGCCTGATTGTGAGGATATTAATACCATAGCGCGTGAGTTGTCCGCATAGCACATGAGTTGACTGTGCGGGTCCAGGTATTTATACCATAGTGCGTGAGTTGTCCGCGTAGCACGTGAGTTGACCGTGCGGATCCAGGTATTAATATGATAGCACGTGAGTTGTCCGTGCTTAGCGCTTGAGCTTTGGGTGCCCCTCTGGAGTCTGTACACACCCTAGTGAGCGCAGAGTGTTGAGTGTTGAGTGCTGAGTACGAGTGATGAGTGATTGAGTGACATCGCTGTGAGGTTGCATTTACCTTTGTTGCTGCATTTATCTGTTAAATTTCTTTGTGGAATTTACAGAGTTATGAAATTTACCTGTTATTTTTAAATTGTGAAAATAAATAATTGGACTATTTTACTTAGCTCGACACTACTACTCAGTTCCTTAGTTATTTCTGTTACTACTAAGTCGGTTGTACTTATACTACACCCTGCAATATATGTGCATATCCAGGGGAGTTGAAAGGCGGCGATCGTTGAGTTAAGGCCGACTATCTGTGGAGACTGCAAGGTAGTTGCTAGCGTCCGCAGGACCTTGTTACTCCTTTGTCTTTTGTCATTTCTTCTTTTTAACGACCCGACCGGTCGTTCCGTAGAATCTGCATTGTTATTACTGTTTTCGCCTTGTCATGAATTAGTCATACTGTTTATGATGTGTCGGAGTTGGTTGGCTCGGGTTCGGAATGGTTATAGTAGGAATTGAGATATTTAGTCTCTAAAAGTAGCTTTATAGTTGGAAAAGTCATCTGGGAGTTTACTTATTAGTAAACGTCCTCGGAACATGGATTTTATGGCTCGGATAACTTCGTTATGTGATTTGGGACTAAAGAGTGTGTCTGAAATGTAATTTCGATGTCCGCTGTAGAAATAGGCTTGAATTGGCGAAAGTTAGTTTTTGGTGATTTTCGGTCGGCAGTGGAAAACAGGCTATCGGGGTCGGAATGGAATTCCGACAGTTGGAGCAGGTCCGTAAGTTCATTTTGGATGTGTGTGCAAATTTTCAGGTTAATCGGAGGTGTTTTGGGTAGCTTCGACATCTTTGGTGAATTCTAGAAATTTCAAAGTTCATAGGCTTGAATTTTGATGATATTTTGGGTGTTCCGAGAGTGAAACTAAGTTTGAATGATCATTTATTATGTGTTGGTACGTTTGGTTGGGATCTCGAGGGACTCGAGATTGATCTTGGATGGTTAAGGGGAATTTTTGGAGTTGGAAAATGCAGCTTTCAGCTGCTAGTGTTTCTGCTACTGTGATTTCCGCACCTGCGGATATTTGACCGCAAGTGCGAGTTGCGGGAGAGGCCAGGAAGGTCTCAGGTGCGGATCAGGCCATGGGGGAGAGAATTCGCAGAAGCGAACGAGTCAGCCGCATCTGCGAGCCGCAGGTGCGACACTTGGGCCGCATGTGCGGGATTTGGTCCATTTAATGAAATTCCGCAGGTGCGGTCCCCCTTGAGCGCAGGTGTGGACCGCAGGTGCGAGGAAAAGAGCCGCAGGTGCGACAAGCCTGGGCAGACAGCATAAAAAGAGGACTTAGCGATTTTCAGTCTTCTCTTCACCATTTTAATACGGGTTTCAAGCTTTTGGAGGGGTCTTGAAGAGGGAGACCATAGTTATTCATTGAGGTAAGGTTTTTGGGCTTCCTAACTCGAATATGTGTGATTAAAGACCTAATTAGTGGTGTTAATTTGGGAAAAATCATGTAAAAGAGGTAACTAGGGCTTGAGATTAAGGGACCTTCTAATGGTGATTTGAGGGGTCATTTGGACTCCGATTTTAGTGTTCTTGACATGTATAGACTCGTGGGAGGACGAGGATCATTTTGGTATAAAGTTTATCGAGTTTCGAGATGTGGGGCACCGGGGTTCGTGTTAGACCAATTTCGGGATTTTTGAATACTTTTGATAAATTTCGATTGGGCTTCATTCCTTGGCATATTATGATGGTATAAATCTGATTTTTGGTAGATTTGGAGCACTCGGAGGCCGAATTTAGAGGAAAGGGAAATGCGGAGTAGTATTCTAGCCGGTTTTGAGGTAAGTAACGTCTTGTACCTTGGAACTGAGGGTTCAAAACCCCAAATTACCTGAAAAATGATGTTGATTAAGGTGACGCACATGCCAAGTGACGGGTGTGCGGGAGTACACCGAATGTTTGTGTCCTGGTTCACCCCACGACACTGCCTTATGGTTATTTCAGGCTGATACTTGTACTGTGAAGGTTGTATTTACTTTGAACATATTAGGAATCGTGTTAAGTATAAATGCTAAGGCTTCACGCCCAATATGTTTAGACCGGAATGGTCAGTTATTGCTGTCTCTATCTGTGATCATTTGCTTTCATGTATCAGTCCTGTTATAGCCTATGTTTCATGCCTCAGTCTCAGTAATTCGTTAGTTCATTTATATGTTATCATTGTTTTTGGCCGATTATTATATTTGTTGAGCCTTGTGAGTGAGATTGGAAGGTATCGACTGAGTGGGGCTGAGAGCCTGATATTGAGACAGTTATGAGATCGGATTGCGCATCGCAGCGATCCTTGAATCATGCCTTCGTTGGCTTGATATGGCGCTTGGGCTAATAGGAGCCCCTCCGGAGTCTTCACACCCCAGTGAGCAAACATATATTGAGGGATGGATCTTCCCTGGGCATGGATCTTGTCCGAAGTTGTTGAGATATTGAGGGATGGATCGTCCCTGGACATGGATCTTGTCCGAGTGATATGCTCCGGAGATGGATATTCTCCGTGGGGCTGGACTGGCCTTTTTCCTCAGTACTGCGTGAATACGTCACTTGTGTTATGTGCAATCCGGGATGTACGTTCCCTGGGCCTGAGGGACAATTCTAGTACTGAGTGTGATTTCCTCGAGAGAGTTTGGATATTGTGTACATACCATTTCTGATTTCTGGTGATCATATGTTGGCATGTAGGTTGTACTGACATAATTGGTGCATTTTATTGTTTATCGGTTATATTTCTGTCATGCTCAAGTTATACACTATCATTCATAATTATTGGAGGTTTAGTGTGTCACTTCCTCTCATCCCATAGGTTGGGTTCGTTACTTGCTAAGTTGGTGTACTCACGTTACCCCTGCACCTTGTGTGCAGATTCAGGTACATCGGGACCCGTCTTTGTTCATTGAGTAGCTGACAAATTTTTCCATAAGAGTTGTCGAGGTAGCAGCTGGCGACCGTGATCTCATCTCTTTCCTATTCTACCTGTCGTTATTTATTTTTGAGACTATGTTGTCCATTCCTCTTTTATCTACCTTATGTTTTAGCAGCTCATGACTGTGTGACACTGGATCCGGGATCGTAAGATTTAATTTTTGGTTTCAGATATTGTTTTAACTTCAGATTTATTATAATTACCATCTTCAGACTTGTTAAAAATGATATTTCTATGGTAATTGAAACTAGATTAGATATAAATGGGTTGCTGGCCTGGTTCCACGACAGGCCTTCTTGGACAAGTGTCAGAGGATATACGCACAACAAGGATATTAGAGGCCAAAGGGGTCCCATTTACTACCTTCCAATTTTCAGGAGCCGCACTTTCTTGGTGGGAGGCCTATGAGAGGCGTAGACCTGCTGATGCAGCGCCCCTTACATGGCACCAGTTCTCCATTCTCTTCTTGGAGAAGTATATACCGCAGTCCCGCAGGGAGGAGCTATGCAGAGAGTTCGAGCAGTTGCGTTAGGGGGACATAACAGTGACGCAGTGTGAGATGAGGTTCTCTAAGTTGGTACGTCATGCTATCTGGATAGTTCCCACAGACAGAGAGAGGATCAAGAGGTTTGTTGATGGTCTCACTTTTTCTGACCAGAGAGAGGGTATCTGGCGCTTCTTTTGAGGAGGTAGTTGACAAATCCAGGGAGATTGAGTCAGTTCGCCTCCAGGAGAGGGTTGAGAAGGAGAGATTGAGTCAGTTCGCCTCCAGGAGAGGGTTGAGAGGGAGGCTATGAGGCCTCGAGGATCTGGTAGCTATGGTGGTGTTCACTCAGGAGGTCAGTCTCAGCACAGTAGATGTCGTTCAATTAGGCCTCCTCAGCCAGCTCGTCCAGTATACAGTGGTGCTTCATCAGGACACGGTTCCCGTGGCTCCCATCCGGGTCGTTCATCATTTAGCGCCCTCCCAGCCCAAAGTTCATCTCGACCACCATCAGTTTAGGGTTCTTCAGCACATGGCTCTTCTAGCAGCTATTCTGGTTCTAGGGGTTCCCTTCAGTCTCCACCGTCTTTTGCTGAGGGGGGTTGCTTCGAGTGTGGGGATCCGGGTCATATCAAGAGGTATTGTCCCCGCCTTTCTGGTAGTTCATTTCAGCATAGGAGCCAGCCTCCAGCTTCATCACCAGTTTCTACACCACCCGCTCAGGCAGCTAGGGGTGGGTGCTAGTTAGTCAGAGGCCGCCCTAGAGAGGGAGGTCGATCAGGTGGAGGGAAGGCCCGTTTCTATGCACTCCCGGCCAGATAAGATGCCATAGCTTCAGATGCAGTGATTACAGGTATTATCTCAGTATGCAACCGAGATGCCTTGGTATTATTTGATCCTGGTTCCACGTATTCATATGTTTCATCATACTTTGCTCATTTCTTGGATATACCCCGTGAGTCCTTGATTACATCTGTTCATGTGTCGAATTCGGCAGGTGATACTGTTGTGGTGGACCGGGTGTACCGGTCTTGTGTCATATCTATTGGGGGTTTGGAGACCCGGGCGGATCTATTATTGCTTAGCATGGTTGATTTCGATGTGATATTGGGCATGTATTGGCTATCTCTGTGACATGTTGTTCTTGACTGTCACGCCAAGACCATGGCCTTAGTTATGCTCGGATTGCCGAGGATTGAGTGAAGAGGTTCGGTGGAGTATGTGCTAGTAGGGTAATTTCCTACTTGAAGGCTCAGCGTATGATTAGGAAGGGATGTGAGTCTTATCTAGCTTTCGTGAGGAATGTTAGTAGTGAGACTCTTTCTGTTGATTTTTTTCGTGTGGTCCGTTATTTTTCGGACACATTTCCTTCAGTCCTTCCAGGCATGCCACCTGATAGGGACATTGGTTTTGGTATTGACTTGGTGCCTGGCACCCAGCCTATCTCTACCCCACCTTATCGTATGGCACCACCAGAGTTGAAGGAATTGAAGGAGCAACTCCAGGAACTCCTAGATAAGGGGTTCATTTGGCCTAGTGTGTCACCTTGGGGTGCGCCGGTGTTGTTTGTGAAGAAAAAGGATGGCTCAATGCGTATGTGTATCGATTATCGACAGCTGAACAAGGTTACGGTGAAGAACCGATATCCTTGCCTCGTATTGATAACTTGTTTGACCAGCTTCAGGGAGCTAGGGTGTTCTCCAAGATTGACTTGAGGTCCGAGTATCATCAGTTGAAGATTTGGGATTCTGACATTCCGAAGACTGCTTTCAAGACCATATATGGTTACTGTAAGTTCCTTGTTATGTCATTTGGGTTAACCAATGCTCTAGCAGCCTTTATGCAACTGAGGCATAGCGTGTTTCGGCCTTACCTTGATTCTTTTTTCATTTTGTTCATTGATGACATCCTGGTGTATTCTTGTAGCTAGGAGGAGCATGCTCAACATTTGAGGGTTGTGTTGCAGAGGTTGAGGGAGAAGAATCTTTATGCAAAATTCTCCAAGTGTGAGTTTTAGCTTGGGTCAGTAGCTTTCTTGGGGCACGTGGTGTCTAGTGAGGGTATTCAGGTTAATCCGAAGAAGATTGAGGCGGTGCAGAGTTGGTCCAGGCCGTCCTCAGCTATAGAGATTAGTAGCTTCCTTGGTTTGGTGGGTTATTACCGTTGCTTTGTAGAGGGGTTCTCTTCTATTGCTTCACCCTTGACCAGATTGACCTAGAAGGGTGCTACATTCAGATGGTCCGATGAGTGCGAGGAGAGCTTTTAAAAGCTCAAGACAACATTGACCACAACTCCTGTATTGGTTTTGCCTACTAGTTCGGGTTCTTATACAGTTTACTGTGATGCTTCTAGAGTTGGCTTAGGAGCAGTGCTGATGCAGGACGGTAGGGTCCTATGCGTCTAGACAGTTGAAGGTGCACGAGAAGAATTATCCAGTGCACGATCTTGAGTTAGCTGCCATTGTCCATGCCTTAAATATTTGGCGCCATTATTGTATGGAGTGCAATGTGAGATTTTCACCGACCATCGTAGTTTGCAGTATCTGCAAAAGCAGAAGGACTTGAATTTGCGTCAGAGGAGATGGTTGGAGCTTCTCAAGGATTATGAACTCACCCTTTTATATCATCTGGGGAAGGCCAATGTAGTGACCGATGCCCTGAGTCGCAGAGCAGAGAGTTTGGGGAGTCTAGATTACCATTCAGCAGCAGAGCGACCTTTGGCACGTGATGTTCAAGCTCTAGCGGGGCAGTTGGTGAGATTGGATTTGTGAGAGCCTCCTCGGGTATTAGCTAGCATGGCTTCCAGGTCTTCTCTTTATGATCAGATTAGAGCACGCTAGTATGATGACCGACATTTGTTAGTTCTTCAGGACAGGGTCCGTCGAGGTGATTCTAGGGATGTGACTATTGGTGATGACGGGGTTATGAGGATGCATGGCCGTATTTGCATGCCCAATATGGATGGGCTTCGAGAGTTGATATTAACAGAGGCCCATAGCTCACAGTATTCCATTCATCCGGTTTCCGCGAAGATGTACCAGGATATGAGACAAGAATATTGGTGGAGGCGGATGAAGAGAGATATTGTTGAGTATGTGGCTCGGTGTCTCAACTGCCAGCAGGTCAAGTATGAGCACTAGAGAGCAGGTGGATTACTTCCGAGGTTCGATATTCCGGAGTGGAGGTGGGATCAAATCACCATGGACTTTGTAGTTGGTCTCCCACGGACTTCGAGGAGATTTGATGCTATTTGGGTCATTGTGGATCGGCTGACAAAGTCTGCGCACTTCATTCCTGTCAGTACTACTTATACTTCGGAGCGGTTAGCTGAGATTTACATCAGGGAGATTGTCTGATTGCATGAGGTTCCAGTTTCTATCATTTCTGACAGAGGTACTCAGTTCACATCTCAGTTTTGGAGAGTCATGCAGAGAGGGTTGGGTACTCAGGTTGAGTTGAGCACAACATTTCATCCTCAGACCGACGGGCAGTCGGAGCGGACTATTCAGATTTTAGAGGACATGTTGCGTGCCAGTGTGATTGATTTTGGGGGCTCATGGGACCAATTTCTTCCACTCGTGGAGTTTGCATATAATAATAGCTACCATTCCAGTATTCAGATGGTCCCGTATGAGGCTTTATATGGTAGGAGGTGTAGATCTCCGGTTGGTTGGTTTGAGCCGGGAGAGGCCAGTCTATTGGGCACGGATTTGGTTCAGGATGCGTTGGAGAAGGTGAAGTTTATCCAGGCGTTGGAGAGGGTGATAAAGTACTGCTGAAGGTGTCACCCATGAAGGGTGTTATGAGATTCGGGAAGAAGGGAAAGCTGAGTCCCCAGTTTATTGGTCCGTTTGAGGTGCTTCATAGGATTGGAGAAATGTCTTATAGACTTGCCTTGCCACCCAGCTTATTGAGTGTTCATCCTTTATTCCATGTGTCGATGCTCCAGAAGTATATTGGTGACCCGTCTCATGTTTTGGACTTCAGCACAATTCAACTCGAGGATGATATATCATATGAGGTGGAGCCAGTGGCTATTTTGGGTCGCCAGGTCAGGAAGTTGAGGTCTAAGGATATAGCTTCAGTGAAGGTGCAGTGGAGGGGTCAGCTAGTGGAGGAGGCTACTTGGGAGACCGAGCGAGAGATGCAGAGCAGATATCCTCACTTGTTTGAGACTCCATGTATGTTTCTAGACCCGTTCGAGGACGAACGTTTGTTTAAGAGGGGGAGAATGTAACGACCCAGTCGGTCATTCCGTAGAATCTGCATTATTATTACTGTTTTCGCCTTGTCATGCATTAGTCATACTGTTTATGATGTGTCGGAGTTGGTTGGCTCGGGTTCGGAATGGTTGTAGTAGGAATTGAGACACTTAGTCTCTAAAAGTAGCTTTATAGTTGGAAAAGTCAACTAGGAGTTGACTTATTTGTAAACGACCTCAGAACGCGGATTTTATGGCTCGGATATCTTCGTTAGGTGATTTGGGACTTAGAAGTGTGTCCAGAATGTAATTACGATGTCTGGTGTAGAAGTAAGCTTGAATTGGCGAAAGTTAGTTTTTGGTGATTTCCGTTCGGCAGTGGAAAATAGGCTATCGGGGTCGGAATGGAATTCCGAAAGTTGGATCAGGTCCTTAATGTCATTTTAGATGTGTGTGCAAATTTTCAGGTTAATCGGAGGTGTTTTGGGTAGCTTCGGCATCTTTGGTGAATTCTAGAAATTTCAAAGTTCATAGGCTTGAATTTTGATGTTATTTTGGGTGTTCCGAGAGTCCAACTAAGTTTGAATGATCATTTATGATGTGTTGGTACGTTATATTGGGATCCCGTGGGGATCAGGATTGATATCGGATGGTTAACGGCAATTTTCGGAGTTGGAAAATGCAGCTTTTAGCTGCTGGTGTTTCTGCTACTGTGATTCCGCACCTGCGGATATTTGACCGCAGGTGTGAGCCGCAGGAGTGGCCAGGAAGATCGCAGGTGCGGATCAAGCCATGGGGGAGAGAATCTGCAGAAGCGGATGAGTTGGTCGCATTTGCGAGCCGCAGGTGCGGGATTTAGTCCATTTAATGAAATTCCGCAGGTGCGGTCCCCTTGAGCGCAGGTGCGGACCGCAGGTGCGAGGAAAAGAGCGGCAGGTGCAAAAAGCCTGGGCAGAAAGTATAAAAAGAGGACTTAGCGATTTTCAGTCTTCTCTTCACCATTTTAATAAGGGTTTCAAGCTTTTGGAGGAGTCTTGAAGAGGGAGACCATAGTTCTTCACTGAGGTAAGGTTTTTGGGCTTTCTAACTCGAATATGTGTGATTAAAGACCTAATTAGTGGTGTTAATTTGGGAAAAATCAGTGTAAAAGAGGTAATTAGGGCTTGAGATTAAGGGACCTTCTAATGGTGATTTGAGGGGCCATTTGGACTCCGATTTTAGTGTTCTTGACACGTATAGACTCGTGGGAGGACGAGGATCATTTTGGTATAAAGTTTATCGAGTTTCGAGATGTGGGTCCGGGGGTCGGGTTTGACCAATTTCGGGAATTTTGAATACTTTTGATAAATTTCGATTGGGCTTCATTCCTTATCATATTATGATGGTATAACTATGATTTTTGGTAGATTTGGAGCACTTAGAGGCCGAATTTAGAGGCAAGGGCACTGCATAGTCGTATTCTAGCCGGTTTTGAGGTAAGTAACATCTTCAACCTTGGAACTGAGGGTTCGAAACCCCAAATTACCTGATATATGATGTTGATTAAGGTGACGCACATGCCAAGTGACGGGCGTGCGGGCGTACACCGAATGTTTGTGGCCTAGTTCACCCCACGTCACTTCCTAATGGTTATTTCAGGCTGATACTTGTACTGTGAAGGTTGTATTGATTTTTAACATATTAGGAATCATGTTAATTATAAATTCTAAGTCTTCATGCCCAATATGTTTAGGCCGGAATGGTCAGTTATTGCTGCCTCTATCTGTGAATATTTGCTTTCATGTACTCAGTCCTGTTATAGCCTATGTTTCATGCCTCAATCTCACTAATTGTTAGTTCATTTATATATTATCATTTTTTTGGGCCGATTATTATATCTGTTGAGCCTTGTGAGTAAGACTGGAAGGTATCGACTGAGTGGGTCCGAAAGCCTGATATTGAGACAGTTATGAGGTCGGACTGCGCGATCCTTGAATCATGCCTTCGTTGGCTTGATATGGCGCTTGGGCTTATAGGAGCCCCTCCGGAGTCTTCACACCCCAGTGAGCGCATAGATATTGAGGGATGGATCGTCCCTGGACATGGATCTTGTTTGTGTGATATGCTCCGGAGATGGATCTTCTCTGTGGGGCTGGACTGGCCTTTTTCCTCAGTACCGAGTGGCTACGTCACTTGTGTTATGTGTAATCCAGGATGGACGTTCTCTACTGAGGGCCAGTTCTAGTACTGAGTAGTTTTTCTTGAGAGAGTTGGGATATTGTGTACATACCATTTCTGATTTCTGGTGATCGTATACTGGCATGTAGGTTGTACTGACATAATTGGTTCATTTTATTATTTATCGGTTATATTTCTGTCATGCCAAGTTATACACTGTCATTCATAATTGTCGGAGGTTTAGTCTGTCACTTTCTCTGAGCCCATAGGTTGGGTTCGTTACTTGCTGAGTTGATGTACTCACGTTACCCCCTGCACCTTGTGTGCAGATCCAGGTACATCAGGATCCGACTCTGGTTATTAAGTAGCTGATAGATTTTCCATCAAAGTTGTCGAGGTAGAAGCTCGTCATCTCTTTCCAATTCTACCTGTCGTTATTTATTTTTGAGACTATGTTGTCCATTCCTCTTTTATTTACCTTATGTTTTAGCAGCTCATGACTGTGTGACACTGGATCCGGGATTGTAGGATTTAAGTTTTGGTTTCAGATATTGTTTCAACTTCAGATTTATTATTGTTACTATCTTCAGACTTGTTAAAAATGATATTTCTCTGGTAATTGAAACTAGATTAGATATAAATGGGTGGCTGGCTTGGTTCCACGACAAGCGCCATCACGACTCCGGCATTGGGTCGTGACATTCTTTTAGACAGTTATATATCTTAGTTCATAGATTTAGACGCTCATGACTTATGAAACCCCGATGTTTGGGGAATCGGAAAAATTGGGTGATATCATAAAGCTTTGTACCGGCTAAGTTCACGAGTTGGAGATAAGCGGACTCGAACCGCTGACATCTGCCGCAGGGTAAACCACCACCTCTCAGGTCCCCCGACTGATTCTACCATAGAGGCCAACGATAGACAATAACTCCCCCCCGAACACAGCTTACAACTTTCATCGTACTGTGCTCTCCAAAGAGCAACTCTTCTCAAAATCTCACTCAAAAGGTGCTGAGTTGGAATCCCATTCTAACTAAGAATGAGTCATTGCCCTTCTCCGACCCTGACTGCCCAACATGAGAGCGGACAGCTAATGCGTTCCACTTATTGGACAGGGTTCTATGGTCGGTCCGTGACCCATGGATGCCGAAGGCGTCGTTCGGGTGATCTCGTAGTTCCTACGGGGTGGAGATGATGGGGTCGGTCCATGGATTTTCCTTCCTTTTCTTTTGTCGCATTTTGCTCAAAGGGTTGAAGGGAGATAGTGCATCAAGCTGTTCGCAAGGGCCAACTTGATCCTTTTCCCCAGAGGTCTCAGATGAGGGAACCCTGGGAGAGCCGCCGAAGTTTTATTTAATTCTTAAAATCAATTAATAGTAATATTTCGAGAAGTAGGCTTGCCTAGTAACACGATAGGCGCCATCAACACCATGTATGGATTTTGGATCGTGACAATTTTAACTGGGTAAAAATAATGTATGAAGGTTATAGATAAGTTGTAAATAAGTGTATGCTATATAATTAGTTGTATGAAATTTATTTTTAG
The DNA here is from genome assembly GCA_005239505.1 of Nicotiana paniculata. Lineage (NCBI taxonomy): Eukaryota > Viridiplantae > Streptophyta > Magnoliopsida > Solanales > Solanaceae > Nicotiana > Nicotiana paniculata. The sequence goes on along the minus strand of ML342481.1, from coordinate 68,141 downwards.
TATGTATGTTGTTGTTGATATATCAATTTGCATTAAATTTATACGCAATTTATTTTTGAATTTGTATGTTGTTGTACCATCAGAATGTATAATATTAATTGTAAGTATGTTACTCCCAAACGCACACGCAAGTATACATGGTTGTACAAGTAATATAGGATTGTAAGTCCAGATATTGTACCCACAGTGACTTGTAATTAAAATCAACTAACTTAAACCAAACAATTAATCTATTCAAGCGAATCCTATCTTATGAATATTTAACTAAAATTAATCTAGAGTAACTAATTAAGAGATTACCAAAAAGAACGACAAGCTTAAAGACGAATCCTATGTGAGTGAATATTCTAGAGCTATGGGTTAGTTAACAATCCCATTGAGTTTTTCACTTAAATCGTCTAATTAATTTATCTGGTTTATTGGTTGACATAGTTAGTGTTGCTCGTAGTCTTCTCCCGAAGTACTACTCGCCTATACAAGCTAATCTAACACCTATATTCCTATGGAATTAGAATTAACAAGAACAAATTAATAATTCTAATATAATAATCAAGCAAGGGGATTAGGTATATTCCTATCCTAACCGCAAATCCATTCCTGATACTCAAGTTAAAGATTTTTCTCTACTCAATCTTATATGCAATCGAAAATTCCCTCTCTCGAGTTCACTCCTAGATTTGTAGATAGTATTCAATTGGTGATCAATCAATCAAATAATTAAGCGCAAGATTGAATAAACAAACCAATATGACAAAATAATAAGAACAATTCAAGCTTCAAACTACAACGTTCATGTAGCACCCAAAACTCTAGAACTAAGAAACTATGAGATTAAAGGAAGAGAAAAGAAGAAAAACTAGTTAGAAACCTCCTCCAAGCTTGGTGTGTGTTCCTCCACGTAAATTCTCCTTCAGAGTATGTTAGATCTCCTCCAAATTAGGTTTAAGACCCCTTTTATATGAGTTTTTTTTGGGGGGGGGGGGGGAGGTTGTCCTGGGCCGAAATAACCTTGCCCCGGATGAAATAGGGAAAGTCCCCTCAACACAGTGTCCAGGACAGCGCGTCACGCTGGCCCTAGCGCTGAAACCAGTAAGTTTTCACGTTCATTGCTGCGTTCCCGTCAGCAACAGCATTCTAAATGCAATTGTATTAAATATCCTTTTTCTTGTCTTCCAACTGGGGCACAAAACTCAGGGTGTGCCCTTTTTTTTCTTTTTTTCTTCTTCCTTATTTTATTCAAATTTTCTCCAAATCTCGTCATTTTCATACAGTTTTATTCTTACATATATAAACATATATATGCACAAAGTAATAAAATTAATACTCAAAAGACGATTAAAAGTACTAGATTGTGAGGCAACAATAGTTAAATATATGCATTTTTGGCCGAACATCAAAACTCCACACTTAGACTCTTGCTCGTCCTCGGGTAAGCGTTAAAACTACTCTCAATAAATCACATCCTAGAAATACCACCACTTTAGTAGATACTAACAATAGGCCCTATAGCAGCTCAAACCATCTGATACACACTTCCTTTTGATGACCCAAGCAGTCATTTTATAAAATTAGACTCCCGTACATGCTAAATAACCATAAATAGACTAAAAATTAAATACCTCAATTTGCGTGCACAGTCCGGCGTAAAACCGGAAAGCTTTTATGTGAAAATATAAGAAATAGTGATTTTTAGAATTTAAATTTGATAAAAGTTGACTTTGGTCAATATTTTGAGTAAACAGACCCGAATGAGTGTTCTGACAATCCCGGGAGGTCCGTAGTAAAATATGGGGCTCGAGCGTATGCCCAAATGAATTCCGAGGTCCCAAGCCTTAGAAATCAATTTTTGAAAGAAATTGTTTTGCTGAAATGTTTATTAATTAAAGAAAAGAAATAATGCTTGAAACCATTGGTATCAGGTCCGTATTTTGGTTTTGAAGCCCGGTACAGGGACTTATTCGTGCGATCAAAACGCCAAAATAACATCTTAAACCACGAATTTATCATAAAAATCAAAGAAAACTTTCAAAGTATCAAAATTTACAACTGTGAGTCCGAATTACGTCAAACGACCTCCTTTTCTTACCAAACTTTACAGACATGACATATATATTATATCAAACCTGTACCGGGATGCGGAACCAAAATACGGGCCCGACACCATAGATTTCGCATATTATTAAACTTTCAAAAATCCTTTATATTTTCAGAAAATAATTTCTTTCAAAAATTCATTTCTCGGGCTTAGGACCTCGGAATTCGATTCCGGGCATACACCCAAGTCTCATATTTTCCTACGGACCCTCCAGGACCGTCAAATCATGGGTCCGAGTCCGTTTACCAAAAATGGTGACCAAAGTCAACTTAATTCAAAATTTTTAAAACAAAACTTATAAATTTTCTCAATTTTTCACATAAGGCTTCTCGGTTATACGCCCGGGCTGCGCACGCAAAATGAGGTGAGATAAAAGGAGGTTTTCATGACCTCGAAACACAAAATTGACTCATAAATCACGGGATTACTTTTTGGGTCATCACAATCTCCAGCTCTAAAACAAACGTTCGTCCTCGAACGGACATAGGAAAGTACCTGAATCGGGGAAAAGATGGGGATATCGGCTCCGTATATCGGACTCGGACTCCCAAGTAGCTGGCTCGACAGGCTGAACTCTCCACTGAACACGAACCGAAGGATAACTCTTCGATCTCAACTGGCGAATCTGCTGATCTAATATAGCTACCGACTCCTCCTCATAAGTCAAATCCTTGTCCAACTGGACACTGTTGAAGTCTAGCACATGGGATGGATCGGAGAGATACTTCCGAAGCATAGATACATGAAAAACTGGATGAACGACTGATAAACTCGATGGAAAAGCAAGTCTATAGGCCACCTCTCCCACTTTATCAAGAATCTCAAAGGGGCCAATATACCTAGGGCTCATCTTGCCCTTCTTTTCGAACCTCATCACGCCCTTCATGGGCGACACCCGAAGAAATACCCGATCTCCGACCATAAATGCTAAATCACGAACTCTGCGGTCTGCATAACTCTTCTGCCTGGACCGAGCTGTATGAAGTCTATCCTGAATGATCTTCACTTTATCCAAGGCATCCTGTACTAACTCCGTACCCAACAACCGAGCCTCTCCCGGCTCAAACCACCCAACTGTCGACCCACACTGCCTACCATACAACGCCTCATAAGGATCCATCTGAATGCTCGACTCTGATAGTTGTTGTTGTAGGCAAACTCAGCTAAAGGCAAAAACTGGTCCCATGAATCTCCGAAGTCAATGACACATGCTCGCAAAATATCCTCTAAGATCTGAATAGTACGCTCGGATTGTCCGTCCGTCTGAGGATGAAACATTGTCCTCAACTCAATCCGTGTGCCCAACTCACGCTGAAATACTCTCCATAAATGGGAGGTAAACTGAGTACCTCTGTAAGAAATAATGGACACGGGCACACCATACAGGCGAACAATCTCCCTGATGTAGATCTCTGCCAATCTCTCCGAAGAATATGAAACTGATACAGGGATGAAATGTGCTGACTTGGTCAGCCTATCCATAATGACACATACCGCATCGAACTTCCTCTAAGTCTGTGGGAGTCCAACTACGAAGTCCATGGTGATACGCTCCCACTTCCACTCGGGAATCTCAATATGCTGCATCAAACCTCTGGGTCTCTGGTGCTCATACTTAATCTGCTGACAGTTCAAGCACCGAGCTACATATGCCACAATATCTTTCTTCATTCTCCGCCACCAATAATGCTACCGCAAATCCTAGTACATCTTTGCGGCGCCCAGACGAATGGAATACCGGGAACTCTGGGCCTCCTGCAATATCATCTCATGAAGCCATCAACATCAGGCACACAAATACGACCCTTCATTCGCAAGACTCCATCATTACCAACCGAAACCTTCTTGGCACCTTTGTGCCAAACTGTGTCTTAAGGACACATAAATGACGATCATCATACTACCTGTCCCGAATACGATCAAATAATGAAGAACGGGCCACCGTATAAGCTAAGACACTGCCAGTCTCAGAAACATCCAATCTCATGAACCGATTGGCCAAAGCCTGAACATCTAAAGCAAGCAGTCTCTCCGCGACTGGAATATAAGCAAGACTACCCATGCTGACTGAATTCCGGCTCAAAGCGTCGGCCACCACATTGGCCTTCTCCGGATGATATAAGATGGTGATGTCGTAGTCTTTCAACATATCCAACCATCTTCTTTGCCTCATATTCAACTCTTTCTGCTTGAACAGATACTGCAAACTCTTATGATCTGTGAACACCTCACGTGACACACCATACAAATAGTGCCTCCAAATCTTTAGCACATGGATGGTGCTAACTCTAAATCATGAACTAGATAGTTCTTCTCATGAATCTTCAACTAACGTGAAGAATAATCTATAACCTTGCCATCCTGCATCAACACTGCACCAATTCCAACCCGAGAAGCATCACAATACACAGTATATGGCCGTGATCCTGATGGCAAAAACAACACTGGTGCCGAGGTCAAGGCTGTCTTGAGCTTCTGAAAGCTCGCCTCACACTCATCTGACCACTTGAATTGGGCACCCTTCTGAGTCAATCTGGTCATCGGGGCTGTAATAGATGAAAAACCCTCCAAAAACCGACGATAGTAACCTGCTAAGCCCAAGAAACTCCGAATATCTGTAGGTGAGGTGGGTCTAGGCCAATCTCTGACTGCTAAAATCTTCTTGGGATCCACCTGAATACCCTCTGCCGATACAACATGGCCCAGAAATGCAACCGAACTCAACCATAACTCACACTTCAAAAATTTGGTATACATTTGACTGTCCTTCAGAGTCTGGAGGAAGAGTCGAAGGTGTTGCTCGTGCTCCTCTCGGCTGTGGGAGTAAATCAAAATATCATCAATGAAAACGATCACGAATGAATCCAAATAGGGTCTGAACACTCGGTTAATCAAATCCATAAAAGCAACTGGGCATTTGTCGACCCAAATGACATCACCAAGAACTCATAATGCCCATACCGAGTGCGAAAAGTCATCTTAGGGACATCGGACACCCTAATCCTCAACTGATGGTAGCCAGATCTCAATTCAATCTTTGAAAACACGGTCGCTGAAGCTGGCCGAACAAGTCATCAATCCTCGGCAAAGGATACTTATTATTGATAGTAACCTTGTTCAATTGCCGGTAGTCAATACACTTCCTCATCGTCCCGTCCTTCTTCTTAACAAACAACATTGGCGCACCCCAAGGAGAAACACTAGGCCTAATAAAGCCTTCATATAGCAAATCCTGCAACTGATCCTTCAACACCTTCAGCTCTGGTGGGACCATGGGATATGGCGGAATAGAAATAGGCTGAGTTCCTGGAACCAAATCAAAACAAAAGTCAATATCCCTATAGGGTGGCATACCCGGCAGGTCTGCAGGAAATACCTCAGGGAAGTCATGAACAATGGGCACGGACTCCATAGGAGGAACCTCAGAACTAGAATCACGAACATAGGCCAAATAGGCCAAACATCCCTTCTCGACCATACGTCGAGCCTTCATATACGAGATAACCCTACTGGAAGAATGACCATGAGTCCCCCTCCACTCCAATCGAGGTACTCCCGGTAAGGCCAATGTCATAGTCTTGGCATGACAGTCCAGAATAGCATGATAGGGAGACAACCAATCCATCCCCAAAATGACATCGAAATCAACCATATCAAGGAGTAAAAGATCTACACGGGTCTAAAGACCACCAATAACCACTATACATGACCGATAGACTCAATTTACCACAATAGAATCACCCACCGGTGTGGATACATATACAAGAGTACTTAGGGAATCACATCAGATAAGGGGCAAAATATGAGGACACGTAGGAAAATGTAGACCCGGATCAAATAAAACCGAAGCATCCCTGCTGCAAACTGAAACCATACTTGTAATGACTCATCGGAGGCCTCAGCCTCAAGCATGGAGGGAATAAGATAGCATCGAGGCTGGGCCCCACCAATTTGAACATCCCTAGGTCGACCTACTACGGGCTGACCTCTACCTCTAGTAGCATGTCCTCCACCTGTAACTGTGTGGCCTCCACCTCTGGCACCTCGACCTCCACCCCTAGCTGGCTGAGGGGGTAGTGGAGCACCTGGTGCAGGAATCATAGCACGGGAAACCTGGTGCTGAGAACCACAATGTGCCCCGGACCACCACAAGTATAACAAGATCTTTGTTGCTGAGACTGCTGGCCCTAAAACTGCCCATGTAGGCCTGAATACCACTCTGGAAACTCTGAAGCGGCGGTGCACTGATGGGAGCTGATGGTGCACTGCGGGATACCTGAAGTGCTGACTGGAATGGTCTAGGGAGATGACCTCTGCCAAAACCTCCAGATGAGGCACCACTAAATCAACCGACATGACGAGGCCTCTTCTCAGACCCCTAACTACTGCCCTGTAATAAGACTATCTCAATCCGCCTGGCCACATTGGCCGCCTCCTAAAATGAAATGTCAGTACCTGTCTCTCTGGCCGTCTGTAGTCTAATCGACTGAGCTAGCACCTCAATAAACCTCCTCACCCTCTCTCGGTCGATGGGGAGTATCATGATAGCAAGTCGGGCCAAAGTGATGAATCTGGTCTCATACTGCGTAACTGTCATGGAGCCTTTCTAGAGGTGCTCAAACTGCCTCCGGAGATCCTCTCTCTAGGTGACTGGAAGAAACTTCTCCAAGAACAACTCGGAGAACTGAGCCCAAGACAAAGGCGAAGATCCAGCTCGTCTGGTCAAGCAATAATCCATCCACCAAGTCTTGGCAGAACCAGAAAGGCAGAAAGTAGCAAAATCGACCCCACTGATCTCCACGATCCCCATGTTCCGAAGAACCTCATAGCAACTGTCTAAGTAATCATGGGGATCCTCTGATGGTGCACCGCTGAAAGTAGTAGGAAACAACTTGGTGAACCGGTCCAATCTCCATAAAGCATCAGCAGACATAGCTGCCCCATCAACGGCCTGAGCCACAATACCCGACTGAGCTACCCCGATTGTCGGAGGTGCCAGAGCCTGGAACTGAGAAGCCAACTGCTCTGGAGTGTGGGTAGCGGGAGCCTGGGATCCTCCTCCAGCCTGAGATACGGCTGGTGCTATAGGAAGTAGACCTGCCTAAGACACCGTCTCCATCAGGCCCACTAAACGGACCAGAGTGTCCTGAAGTACCGGGGTGGAAATGAACCCCATTGGGACCTGAGCTGGTCCAAATGGAACTGCCTGAGCAGGGACCTCCTCGGCAAACTCTACATGAGGATCCTCCACTGGGGCTGCTGCTCTAGGCTGAGCTCTTCCAGGGCCTCGGCCTCTAGCACGGCCTCGTCCTCGTCCTCGGCCCCTCGTAGGAGCTGCAACTGGAGGATCAGTCTGCTGATCGAAAGCTGGGGATGCACGTGTTCTCGCCATCTGTGAGAGAATAGAATAGAAACTCAGTTAGCATTTGGAATTCAAATCACACGATAGAGAAGAATAGATGTGAAGTTATTCCTAACTTTGCATCCTCTGGGGATAAGTACAAACGTCTCCGTACCGATACCTCAGACTCTACCAAGCTTATCTGTGAATTGTGAGACCTAGGAAACCTAGTGCTCTGATACCAACTTGTCACGACTTGAAATTTCCCATCGTCAGAACCGTGATGGCGTCTAACGTTGAACTCGCTAGGCAAGCCAACATGAGTATTCAGTTTTATAATAATCCCTTATTGTTAGATGAGAACAGATGAAGTACAACCCTTTCATAAATAATAGCATAAAATGAAAACAGGCTATAAGTACATAACTCAATCCACTACTTTTACGAATTTCCAAAATAACCAAAACCTAGATCTTTGGAATAACAATGTCACGACCTATCTACGAATAATACATGTAATGGTCTGAAAGAAGTAAATAAATTTGTTTCTGAAACGACTAAAAATATAAATAAAGGAAGTGGAAGGGGACGCCAAGGCCTACGGACGCCTGCAGGACTACCTAAGTGTCTCCGGGTGGACTGAAGGAAGCCTCCTAGCGCTAATGTTCACACGGTCCAATACCGGGATCTGCACAACAAAAAGATGTGCATGTGTAGTATCAGTACAATCGACCACATATACAGAGTAAGTTTCGAGCCTAACCTCGACGAAGTAGTGACGAGGCTAGGGCACGACAAATAATACAAACTGTGCAATTTAACAATAACCGGAATAATAATAATTGCAAAATAATCAATTAGGTACAAGGGAAAAAAGGGAACATGCTGGGGAAAAAGAGATAGCAAATGACACACACAACAGAATAAGGCAACAATTTAAATATCAAAGTAACAACAGGAAATAACAACACTGAGTAAACAATGTACGACATCACCCTCCGTGCTTTTACTCTCGTCCTCACCAAATAATAAATGCAAGTGCACGGCATCATCCTTCGTGATTTTACTCTTAAACCACGAATTTATCATAAAAATCAAAGAAAACTTCCAAAACTTTCAAAGTATCAAAATTTACAACCATGAGTCCGGATTACGTCAAACGACCTCCGTTTCTTACCAAACTTTACAGACATGACATAAATATTATATCGAACCTATACCGGGCTCCGAAACCAAAATACGGGCCCGATACCACAGATTTCGCATATAATTAAACTTTCAAAAATCCTTTATATTTTCAGAAAACAATTTCTTTCAAAAATTTATTTCTCGGGCTTGGGACCTCAGAATTTGATTCCAGGCATATGCCCAAGTCCCATATTTTCCTACGGACCCTTCGGGACCGTCAAATTACGGGTCCGAGTCCGTTTATAAAAAATGTTGATCAAAGTCAACTTAATTCAAATTTTTTAAAACAAAACTTATCATTTTTCTCAATTTTTCACATAAGGCTTCCTGGCTATACGCCCAGGCTATGCATGCAAAACGAGGTGAGATAAAAGGAGGTTTTCATGACCTCGAAACACAGAATTGACTCATAAAGCACGGGATGACCTTTTGGGTCATCACAATAGGATAATCTCTCTTGTAGCGACCTTGCTTCCTGCACTCATAACAGTTTTGCTTCCTGCACTCTAGACTTTGATCTGGCGGTTGGCTTTTTCCTGTTAAAGTCCTTTTTTGTGTTTTTCCTGTAATCACAAAAGCCTCGCCCTCAGTTCTGCTGTCTGGAAAGCTCTTTTTAAACTCTTTAGACTTTAGTGCATTACTAACATCTTCTAGTAAAATGATATCTTTCCCATTTAGCATCATATCGACAAAAGTATCATAAGACGGTGGTAAAGAACATAACACAATCAAGGCTTGATCCTCGCTCTCTTTTTTGATATCCACGTTCTTCAGGCCCATTATAGTTGAATTAAACTCATCAAGCTGAGTTTTAATAGGTGTACCTTCGTTTATACGGAGATTGTATAACCTCTTTTTCAAGTAGAGGCGGTTTGTTAGCAATTTCTTAGAATACAGATCTTCCAGCTTCTTCCATGTTGTTGTTGCAGAAGTTTCTTTAGCAACTTCTCAAAGAAAGCTATCTATAATGCTCATGAATATCGCACTCAAAGCCCCTCATTCAGGTCTATCTTCTTTGTCTCTGTCATCTCTTAAGGAAAATCCTTATCAATTGTCTTACATACCCTTGTAATACCAGGGACAATTTTCCATAGATTGAAATTAGAATTCCCATCAAATTCTCTATTTCGTACTTTGTTGAAGATGATGAAGACATATTAACCCTAGATTATATGCAGAAACCCGAGTCTTGATCTAATACCAATTGTTGCGAAAGATCATGGGTTAACTAGCACACAATCACACACAAAGAAAATAGAGAAGAAAAATCAACACAAGGATTTAACGATGTTCGACTAAGCCTAATCCTCGGGGGCAGAAGCAGAGAGAGTTTTCCACTATTAATGAGAAAAAAACACACAATACAATCTATGGAATCCCCAACGACAACCCCTATATATAGATCCCTAATAGTTTCAAACCTATAAGAGAAAGGTTCCCCAATTTGATAAGGACTATAGGTATTCCTTTCCTAAATCTATCAGGACAATGAGTTTTCCTAAACCTATAGAAAATAATTCAAGCCACAAAATAACAAATTCAAACCAAATTAAAGGGAGAAAAGGAATGGGTTGGAGGGTAATATTTTTTAGCCCCATAAGTTAAAAAAAGAAGAGATTACCAGTTATGCTTGTTTATAGGTTTTAAGCAACCTATTAAAAAATTTGACGAATTCAAAAAATATTACTAATGCTATCAATATTAGCCCATTAGCTATTTGTAGCTCAAAAAGTCAAAATTTTATTTTCTTTTGAGTGAATGTTATTAAAATAAATCTTAATCTCGATTTTGGGGTGATTTGGCAGAGTTTCGGGGTGATTTGAATAGAAAATTCGAAGTAGAAGATGAATATGAAAAAAAGATGGTATGTGCATCACACAGTGGATCACTTGTGGATCAAATGTATACCCATGTATATCTGAGTGTGAGATATATACGTGATACATGTGTCACAAAAGCATCTTTTAAACTTGATTTTAACTACGAATTATCATATCAAACTAGTCCAAATCACCTCTAATCTCGCTCAATTTTGCATACTGCCTCGTCCATATGTTTTTAATGAATTCCAACCATACCCATTGAAAAAAAAAAAAGAATTGCGCTACTTTTTTAAAAAATGTTTTATGTCGTTAATAATGAATTTTGACTCCAAACTAGTCTAACTCGCCTTCAATCTTCGTCAAATTTTGCATATTGCCTCATCTATGTGTTTTAAATGAATCACAATAATATCCATTGAAATAAAATCTTTTTTGGAATGTTGTATATCATTGGCAGTTTTATTGGGCTATTTTTCATAGCATGACAAAAAAGATTGCAAGTAGTTTAAATATGGGCAAAATGGGGTAAGTTGCACGTATTTTGTAGGCATACAATGTAATTTCCTCATTATATATTGGGTTTGGACCTTTATTCGGCTCTAAGCCCATTACACTTCAACGATTTTGCAGCCATACCCATTTTTTGTGTCTCATTTTAACTTATATCTGCTTTGTAAAAAAAAAATGTATTTGTACCCGCTTTTGCGCATAACTTCATGCGAGGTTGAAGTAGCAAAGGCAATNTTTTGTCTTTGTAACTGGGGAACTTCAGCATACGGGGCTGAAGTTCTCCAGTTATAAAAACAAAAACTTCAGCATACGGAGCTGAAGTTCCCCAGTTAACTTCAGCTCGAGTTTTGTCTTTGTAACTGGGGAATTTCAGCATACGGGCTAAAGATCCCAGTTATAAAGATAAAAACTTCAGCATACGGGGCTGAAGTTCCCTAGTTACACTGGGGAACTTCAGCTCTAGAGCTGAAGTTTTATCTTTGTAACTGGGGAACTTCAGCATACGGGGCTGAAGTTCCCCAGTTATAAAGACAAAACTTCAGCATAATGGGGCTGAAGTTCCCCAGTTTACAAAGACAAAACTTCAGCTCTAGAGTTGAAGTTCTCCAGAGCTAAAGTTTTGTCTTTATAATTGTCTTTATAACTTGGGAACTTCAGTTCTAAAGCTGAAGTTTGTAACTAGGAAACTTCAGCTCTAGAGCTGAACTTTTGTCTTTGTAACTGGGGAACTTCAGCCCCGTATGCTGAAGTTTTGCTTTATAACTGGCGAACTTCAGCTTAACTGGTGAAGTTCAGCTCAGCAAGGGGAAGGGACCTGAAGTTATTTAAAAAGTGGGTACAAGTTAAAAGTTTAAAAAAAAGCAAGTATAAGTTAAATAAGAGCTACCAAATAAGATACCCCGCGCAATTTTTACTCCAAAGTAGCTGCTAAATGCAATTTCTCTAAACCCACCCCAGAGGGAAAAAAGTTGTTACCGGAGCAACGTTGACGGTAATACAGTCTTAGCTTTCTCCTTTTTTTGTTCGTTAAACTGAAATCACTTTATGCTTATTTATTTATGGTTCCGTATTTAGGTGGAGTTTTAAGATTGACAAACGGATTCCCATTTGAAGCTAGTGGGCGTCGTTTCAATGGTAGTACTAGTAAACTTACTCGCGGTTTAAGAAATATCAATAAAATTTTAAAATGAATTTATCAAGTTAATAACAAATGTAGATATTATCCCTCTTTTTATGAGAAAGAAAAACACCAATAAATAAAATATATTTGGTTTTTTAGTTTATTTGTAGCAAATAATCTATGTGATGTATAATTAATTGTATATTATCAATAAATATTACTTAAGATTTATCTAATTAAGAAAGTCTACGACCAAGAAAAATAAAATCTAAAATAAAAATAAAAATTGCATAGTTCTTAAAGCTACCAATTACATAAATAGAAGTTGTATATTGAGAAGCTAAAAATTTTTTATGAGAAAAAAAATATTTTTTTGACAAAAGATCATTAGGAAGACCTTTTCCTCTTACTTCGCATGTTAAAACTTTTATTCTGTTAATTTATTGTATTATTTTGGTAGTTAAAGCATGATTTTATGTGATACATTTAATTGAGGAACTGCAATATTAAATTAGAGAACGTCACACTTTAAAGAATAAAATTTACCAAGCATTCACAGGAATGGTTAATTTATTTAATAAAAACATCTTTTAATAACACACTTAATAAGATAAGAATCAAAATTAATTGTGCGTAAATCCCAACATTAGAATAATGAATATTATTTGCAAGTTGATTATGAACTTCATTAAGTTTTCAATCATCGATAGTATAACCCGAAAATTTTAAAAAAAAAACTTTATTTCATAAAGTTAATAACTCGTTTTAAACTACTGAAAGTCTGCCCCATTTACAATGTTAAATTTCTTATCGGTAATAACCTATTATTACATGTGATTTCTTAGTAAGTAGATTGCATTGTATGTTAATTTAAAGTTATCTACAAATTGTCAATGTCATAGATTAATGCCTAATTCAAAAAAGTTCATTGAAGAAAAGAAATAGAGGCAAAAGAATTAAGAACATATAGAAAAATATATTTATAAAAATGATAAATCTATATATAACAGGAAAAGAAAACATATTAGAATCTCACTTCGACATCGGATAAAATCACGAATCAATGTTATTGCAATTGTAGAGTATAAATATATACAACAAAAAACATATATTAAAATCTCTATGTATTATTTTGAAAAAAAAAATCACTACTTCAACTTATACAACATAAACCTAAATATGATAAAATCAAAGACCATTAATGAAAATTGTGAAATACGCTTGACTTTGATCTTCATCTCATTATTTGACACTCCCTCTTAAGCATTCTTCTTAAGATTCACACATGTATGGAATATCTTCGTGCATTTACCTTGAATAAAAAATAAAGAATAGAAAGTATACCACATCTTAGTATAATTTTTCTTTTCCACCACAACCTTTGAAATAGAAATAGATCAAACCATTATAAGCAAAATATAAAGTTAGTATCAATCATATTTGTTCAAAACATAGAAGTCCTTTTATAGGTACATATGGAGGAACATATAATAAATAGTCATAAACTTACACATTAAATATTTAGAGGTTATGAATATGAAAGGCATGAGAATTATTGAGATTATTAAAAATATAGGTTATGAAGATAAAGATATGTGAGTTATGAAGATAGAATTTTTAATATAAAATGAATGAAAAAGATGAAAAACCCCAAAAAAGGAGAAAAAAGATAAATGTGTTTCTTGGCTTAAGAGAGGTGCCACCTCATTTTTCTATTGCCCACTTTTATATTATATATAGATGCATGGATTAGTAATGAAAGCATTAGTTATGCAAATATTATTTTTTATCTACTGATTGGTGTACTGTATTAAAATTATAATGGATTGCATAATCTTGAAGAAAAATATTTGTTTACAAAAATGCCCTCCACATTCTCTAGTTTTAAGGGACTTTAAGGACAATTTTGTCTTTAACCATGCTAATGCATGGATTAATAGCCTTGGTATTACTAATGCCGTGATTTTCTATGCATTACTTATGCATAGGATAATACCAAGTATGAAGTAGTATTAGTTATACATAGGTTGAAAAAATGTACCAAACAAGGTATTTATAATGCATAGAGCTAATGTTTGCATTATTTTTTCTAATACCTCCTACCAAACGACCCCGTAGTGTAATAACTACATAAATGCAATGTTAATTTATAAAGCATTCGGTTAATTATCGCTTATCGGCATAAAGGGTTGGTGTTAGTACATTTTAATATTAAAATTATAATATTAAAGTGCGTTATTTCTTGTGAGATATTGGTTATAAATTGGCAAGAAAGTGATCATTATTTTGGTATAACTCTTGAAACCATTAATGCTATAATCTACTAGACTATCACTAATCCACTAAAGATTAAATTTTGTAACCACCAACTCATGTTCTACTATTTTATTATCTCACGATCTTATTATTTATTTCAAGGAAGAGATTCTACACCTATAAATTGTGGTATTTCTTCTTTGAGTTGTGGAAGAGAAAAGTGTTACGATGTACATGAAAAGATGTGGTTGGTATTGTGAAAAAGAGAGTTAATAGAAGGAGAAAATTTAAGTCTCCTACTTATTCTCTACAAAAGAAAATATTATTTTTGTTGAAGGAAGGTGTTCATTTTGGTAGAGCTTTGGACTCAACAACTTATTATGAGTTTGTTCGAGTCATACAATATTGTCGGGTTGTTGTATCCTAGAGGGGACAAGTCAAGAGTATTACTGCTGGATGGGTGAAGATACTACCGCAGTAAATTGAATCTCCTTAAAGAGAGCGAGATATCTGCGCTTCAGCCTTAAGAATATTTATTTATTTTTCTACATATTATTTTTCAACAGGAAGTACTTGTAATTTCACCGACATGAAATTTAGCACTTTGTATCACAAATAACAACATAAGTTCTATGGGAAGCTATGTATTATTATTTGCAAGATAAAATATATAAGTAGTACATTAGTAATGCATGTTAGAAAAATTCTTCATATTTTGTTTAAACAGTAAATAAATGTTTGAAATTATATACTGTATACTAATTTATGTTTTACCAAAAAAGTGTTAACCTTCTCTTAAAACGAGCTAATGAGAAAGCAAGGGGTGAATCTCAGTTAAACATAATAACTACTACATCTGAAATTTAGATATATTGATGTAATAATACCATGTCCGATGTTAATGAATACCAACTAAAAGGGTTCAATGATGGCCAATGAATGTGGCAATGAAAGCATGCGATAAATGTAGATAATGATAGTAAATGTAATAAGAAGGAATTTGTCACTCAAATATTAGGTGGTTTGGATGATTCTCCTTTTTGACAACAACGTGATATAATAAAAAATAAATGTGGGTAAGGAATCCCTGGATCTTGTGAATAAAAGGGGTATATTGATTAACAGAATCAGCGGACAAGACAAGATTTTGTATACTCTCTATAGTCAACTCTTTACAATAAATTCTTATCAGAGGAGTGCAGATCCCCTTTTTGTTCCTTCTCTCTTCCTATTTATAGGAGATATTCTTAAGAAACCCTAAAAACTACAACTAAAGGAATATTCATTGGAATATTCCTTTTTTCTATTTTAAAACCGGTTCTAATTGTTCCTTTCATACGTTCTTCACACGACCCCGCGCTAGTCCTTCTTTAGGCGACTCATCGCCGTTGAGTCGTGGTCGGATTCGACCTCGACCACATCTCGTCCATTTGCAGTCAATAAGTTCAGCCCAAATTTTGACCAATACAGTTAGTGCCTCCGCTTATTGAGGTCGTTATCTTGGACGTCCTCGATGAGCGAATCTTGCCCGTAGACGTTCAGACGAAATTTAGTCGTAACGATCTGACCGAATCTACCGAGGTCGAACTGAAGGCGGGGCTGCAGTTGGCATGGTTGTTGTAAGATGATGTCATGCCACGCGCGTCACTATTACGCATCTTCCCAATGCAGCGTCTGCGCTTCTATCGCCTCGATTTTGGTGTTGTTGACGGCTCTTCTGCCTCGATTCCGGTGTTACCCAACCATATAAGTAGAGGTGAGGTTTTGTTTTTGAAACTTTCAGTATTCTCCTTGTTGCATGCATATAGTGTTTCTTGTGATCTTCTTCTTGGATCTCCAATTCCGATTTCTTGCAATTTCTTCACTTTCAGTCCCTGATTTCTTTTCCGGCTGACATATTTTTTCTTTGACTTCGTTTTATATGCCTTACTGCTGAAATATGTCAAATCCCACTTACACTCACGAAGAGTTCACTGATGTCACTCCTTTATTGGTGGAAATTCCTCCCGGTGGTGAGTGATCCGTCGTTGTGGATGAAGATAGTTTTCCCACAGTGGAGGAGGTGGTTCCCAAGAATCCTTTGGTCAGACATGATTTTCCAAAGGAACCTGCTCAGGAGCTTTCTGAGGTTGCGTCTGTCACACCTCCTGTTTCACTACCCCGGATTAATGAAGGGGTAATGAGGGAGTTTTTCAATTAAAGTGACATTATTCGGATTTGGGATTTATATTATTTATTCAGAGTCGGCACCCGTATTTTTGACGATGCTCCGGGACACCGCTGGTTTGTTAAAAATCCCAAACCGAGGAATTTTGAATCTGTTTGTATTTGTCTACGATCAGAAATCCGAGTAAGGAATTTTGTTAACCCGGGAGAAGGTGTTAGGCATTCCCGAGTTCCATGGTTCTAGCACGGTCGCTTAACTATTAATATTTAGCCTAAATTATCTAATTGTTTACGTGTTTTAGCCTATTGTGTGCTTAGCCTTTTAATCTTAACCGCTTTTGACATTTATGAATTTATCTTGAAACAAGTCATGATGGCGTGCACTTGTCTGTTTTGGACACGTTATAATTGCGCCACATGAAATGCACCCGCAATTACAACATGTGATTTTATTATTGTTTTGAGTTGGAGTCGGGGACATGAGTTGTCACATCCGAGTGTAGATTATATAGTCATGACTATGGTCGTGACGGTTTAAAATGCTTATTTGAAGCAATATTTGATTACTCTCTAAGCTTTATGAGTTTTATCTAAAAAGGGGTATTTTTAGCTTATAGGATATGTACATAAACCACTCTTGATGTGGGATTATTTTGAAACAAGTCACGATGTCGTACACTTGTCGTTTTGGTTCATGTTGTGAACCGCGTCGTATGAAATGCACCCGCGATTCGCGACATGTTTATTTTTATCTTTGAAGTTATGAAAAGGTCACATGAAATGCACACCCAAATGGGATTTACGTATCATGACTATGCCACGGGAGCCGTACCCATAGCCACGATAATTAATTATTCGCACGTCAAACAAAGTTTACATTTCCTAAATCACTTTGTTGAAACGATTTTATCTACAATTATCCTAAATCAATTATAAATCATAACTTATTCAACTTTTAACAATCCAAACCAACTAATAGTCTGTTCACGTCATTGGAGTTTTTTAATCCAACAAACTAATTCAAAGACCCATTTTCAAATAGCAATACGAAACAGAAGAGAGTTCAACAAATGAACTAATTTAGCAGATTCGAGAAACAATCACAGAGGCAAGGAAAACACTCATGTTTCATTCAACTTAACAAATATCAAATGCAAAAGACATTTTTTAAGAGAATAAGGTGAGAAATGATAACCTTTCGTTAACTGATAACTCCGAGTCGACATACAAGAAGTCCAAACAGAAATTACGCAAAGGCGGAAATTATTCAGCAAATTTGTTGTTGATCATAAATATAATGCCAAACAACACATCATACAAACATCAATTTTCAAACAACATGCTATACCAATGCGAACAAATTACTTTAATACATAATTCATTGTGACAAACAATTAATCATTATCAATTAATCACGAAAGACATTTCACCTCAACAGTGATACTAACTTCAATTTCAGCATGTTCTATGACAAATACTGTGTACAAAATAAGTAAGAGATTAAAGAAACCTCAAAGCGATCTTTCACATTGAAAGCATTCTCGTGCATGATTAATGATTTATCAATTGCAAACCCACAAACACATGGATTCATTTACAGTGGCCGAAAATTCAAACATGAGAAAAATTTCAATTACACGGTAAAAGCAGATTGAGAATAATCCTTTGCTTTCAGGCATTCCTATCAATTGTTAATATCTAGCTTAAATCTTCAGATTTAAACACTTGACCAGAGCAAATCGGATGAAGAGGAATCCAGTAGCTAACCATTATGAACACACAAAAACTAGATTCAACAAAAATCCAAACCTTCATTCACATAATTGATGGAGAATTACAAATGAGCAATCACATACCTAGAAGCCAGTGAAAATGACTTCGACAATCAAATAACGGCCAGAAAAAATGCCACGTTAAAGCTTCGCTGCAGCAGATCCAAATCAGTAAACAATAGCTACGAATTCGACTTCCACAGCTCGTACAAACCAGAAGAAGAAGTTGAGTTTTTAATCAATTTTTTCTTCATTTTTCCTTTAGAAATCCCAGCTTTTCTTTCATTTTCCAAACTTCACGATTTTTACATCTTCAGTTATTTTTCTTAGCTTTTGTTTCAGCTGGTTGAAACTATGAGCTTCACCGGAAACCCGTCGAGAAAGGAGGCAACGATGAGGGGAAAAGAAGTCGCCGACTACGATGGACTGGTGACACTCCGAAGACGATTTGTTCGAGATTTGATTAGAGGAAGATGGAGAGAGGCGAACGTTGAGGTCAGAGAAAGACGGGGTGATCTTTTTCTCTGTTTGTGTGTTTTGGAATTGGGGTACAACCTGGTGTTTTCAGACGATGAGGAAGAAGGAGAAGAAAAGGGGAAACAGCGTAGCTCTCATAGAGATTAGGTCTAGGTCCAACTTTTATTTTAATAGGTGAGGGGAAACGGGTCGGCCAGGCGGGTCACGGGTACTTGGGTTGGGTAATTTGGGAGGAATTTGAGTTTGTGGGATAATTGGGCTTGCAACAATGGCCCAATCCGATTTAGCTTAGCAACCCATTTTTCTTTTCTTTCTTTTGAAAAATTAGCCATTTTAGACTCAAACTTAATTTAAATTTTTTGCTAGCCTATTTATTTATTTTATTTAATGATGGACTATTGCAATTAATCAATTAATTAATCCAAGAAAGCGATTTTGATTTTTAGTTATTTAAAAGATGCATTTAATAACGTAATTAAATCCCAAAATGCAAGTTAACCCTAAGATGGCATGAAATGAAAACGTGACATTTTTTTATGATCTCTATGATTTTAAAGTATTAAACATGCAACTAAATAAAGAAAAGTTCCTAAAATTCATTAAAAATTATTTTTTGATTATTTTTAGGAGTAATTTCCATGCGGGACAAAAATTGGGTGTTCACAGCTGCCCCTCTTTGCTCGAGAACATGAAGAATTTTCGGGCAAAGATAAAGTGAGCAACTACGAGCAATTTTTGCCCGTTTGGTACTCCATTTGGAAGCATTTTGAAAAAGTTTGACCGAACCTTGTTTCGGAGGCTCCCTACATATCATTGGCTATAAAGGAATCAGGTCAGTATATTTATGGAAGTTTTGGTAGTTGGGACTACCAAGAAGCTGTGAGTTCACTGCTGTTGCTGCTGCTTATTGCTGATGAGCTCCTTATTACACCAAAATCAAAATGAAAAAGACTAAACTAGCCTATCAGCTACGAGTTACAAAATTCATGTCTACAAGTCTTTTGAAGCTTGATCTTGAGTCTTGGTTGTTTCTTCAAGCAGACTCTGATCTGAATCTTGATGCTCGTTTGCTATATGTGTTGGTTCAACCGTCTTCAGCTTTTCGGATCAAGAAGGGGTATGCATAGCTTGTGACTTCAACCTTGTCTTGAGCGGTCTATATCATTTTCGCTTCTGCACCTTGGGTTTGGTCTTCTCTTTTTCTTATTTTCTTTATTCTGGATCAAAACTTCTTCTTTTGGTCGTCTTGAGTCCATTGTAATCTGCGCGAAATCAAAACAGACGAACGAAATTTTCTGCCCCAGTTTTTACTAGGAAAATTTGTGAGTTATTGTAACGAAATCTATACTACTTCATTATTGAAAGCAATGAAAAGGCCGGGAATGGTGTACCCGGAGTTAATGTAGACTAAAGGGTGGATACCCTATACCTAAAAGTAAAATCAACTAGGGATTAGAGACCCTATGTTGGAAAAGATCGACAGGTTATGCTGTCGTCAAGAAAAGATCACCAGGTTATGCCGGTGTCTAGGGAAGGATCAACGGGTTATGCCGTTGTCAAGCAAGAGATCACCAGGTTATGCTGGTGTCTGGGAAAAAGGTCAATAGGTTATGTTGTTGCCAGGGGAGAGATTACCGGGTTATGCCGATATCTGGAGAAGATCAACATGTTATGATGTTGTTAGGAAAACGGGATCACTAGGTTATGCCAGTGTTAGAAAATGATCAACAGGTTATGTTGTTGTGAGGAAAAGTTCACCAGGTTATGTTGGTGTCTGAAAGGTCAACAGGTTATGATGTTACCTGGAAAAGAGATCGCTGGGTTATGCCAGTGTCTGGAAATAATCAACAGGTTATTCTGTTGTCAAAAAAAGATCACCAGGTTATGCTGGTGTCTGGAAAGGTCAACGGGTTATGTTGTTGCCTGAAAGAGATCACTGGGTTATGCCAGTGTCTGGAAATGATCAACAGGTTATTCTGTTGTCAGAAAAAGATCACCAGGTTATGCTGGTGTCTGGAAAGGACAACAGATTATGCTGTTGCCTGAAAAGAGATCACTGGGTTATGCCAGTGTCTGGAAATGATCAACAGGTTATGTTGTTGTCAGGAAAAAATATCACCAGGTTATGCTGGTATCTGGAAAGGTCCTCGGTTATGTTGTTGCCTAAAAAAGAGATCACTGGGTTATGCTTGTGTCTGAAAATGATCAACAGGTTATGCTGTTGTAAGGAAAAAAAAAGATCACCAGGTTATGCTGGTGTCTGGAAAGGTCAACATGTTATGCTGTTGCCTGAAAAACAGATCACTGGGTTATGCCAGTGTCTAGAAATGATCAACAGGTTATGATGTTGTCAGGAAAAAGATCACCAGGCTATGCTGGTGTCTGCTAGGGAGTGGGACCCTATGCTACTTTAGGTTTGAATCATTTTCAACTTCATTTCTTCTTTTTTCTTTTCTTTTCTTTTTCTCCTTTTTTCATTTTATTTCCAGAGAATGAGTGAATGCGGGAAAGAACTTTTGGAGGAAACTTCCATTTTGGAGTCAATGCTGCAGAGCTCCTTCTAGCCCTTGTGCAATTTCTTTTGGTTGCACCTGCTTTTGCACGGTTGCTTTTGAGTTGTACATGTTTCCTATTTTCAAACAAAGAATAATTTGTTAGTTTGAAACGATGGTTGGTTTTGCGGCCTTGATTATTTCAACTGCTTGATATCGACCCTTTTGACGAAGCTCTCAACCGCTTGCTTGCTTGCTGGGGATTGGGTTTCATTTCTAAGCCCGGGGACCCTGGCTTTCCAGATTTTTCCGTGGCGATCGGTCACGTGGGACCCGATGTTTCGACTTTATTTTGCCTTTGGTGGCCTTTCACTTGCTTTTTGTTTTGGATTTCCGAAGTATCGAGGGGGAATTTTTGGCCCCTCAAATTCTGATACAACGGTTAGTCGTGTGGGACTTAACTTTTCCAACTTTACTTCGCCTTTATTGGCCTTTCATTTCTGACTTTTCCTCCAACTTTAGCCTTAGGGCATCTGGAGTATTTCGGCTTTTCAGACCTTGCCGAGATGGTTAGCCACGTGGGACTCAACTTTTCAACTTCATTCGCCTTTATAGGCACTTCAATTTGATTTTTCTCTTTCAAGGGTTTTGAGTTTGAAGCATCGGCCGCTATGGCCAGTCGGGATCGACTCGATTCCCCTGACGAGGCTGGGTGCCTTTTGCATATTAGTCTTTCCATCCCTTCTTTGCCTTAGTTTCAGAATAGATTTAGACCGAAAGGGACTCAAAATAAAATAAATGACAGAATGGACAATGAATTTAAACAAGAGGTATCCCTTTCGGGGAAAGGAAAGAAGGACTTATCTGGAGTGCATGCGGACTTCGATGAACATGACATGCTTCTCGGACTGGATGCCTGATCCATGTAAACAATCTGACTCGCAGAAATTCATCACAACTATCACCTCGAGATTGAGAAAACTTGCCCCGGACTATGTCCGTGTCATTGACCCATTATCCTTTTCGGTTAGCGGCGCCCTTTGCGGGTTTTTCCCAGCTAGCCTCTCTCATTTCTCTTCTCACCGTCTCCCTGTAGTGCTCTTTGTGAGTTTTCATATAACAAGACTCTCTCATTTAATTTCTCTTCTTACCGTTGCCTCACGGTGCCCGTATGAGTTTTCACCGATAAGACTCTCTCATTTTAATTTTTCTCATCTTCTTGCACCAGATCCAAATGATTGTATCCCCCAATTTGGACATCTTTGCCGATTGATCGGAAGGACTTGGACAAATTTTTTGGGTGAAGGAATTTGTATTTGAATTACAACTTTGGAACCTCCCATATAACATCTGTCCCAGCTTAAACTCTTGGGTAAATGGGAGATTTTTATTTTGATGTGACTGAACCCCAGGGAGAGGTTGCTTACATATCCTTTCGGAATCAAGTCAAACGTAGTTCAGGGAAACATTTTGTTTTGGTATTTGTTTTGATTTTTATTTTGTTTTTTTTTATTTTCTCTTTCTTTTGCTTTCCTTGTTTTCTTTTCTTTCTTTTTTTCATTTCATTTTCTTTCTTTTCTTTGTTTCTTTCCTCTTTCTTTTTTTAGTTTTCCTTCATTTTTCAATCAATTTTTTTTTTCAATAACACTTTTGAGTTCCAAAGAGGGTAATCAAAGAAGAGTAACCGGCTCAAAGGGTTTTCAAAAGGGTTAATGGTGTTTGGGTAGCGAGAATAAAAGCCTTCGTCATCCCAACCGGAGAACATTTGAAATATATGGAGGATCAAACATAGTACCATTTTACTGCACCTGCGTTGACAATTGTTTCAGGGACATTTTCTTCAAGCCCCGAGTACAACGCACTCTTTTGGCAATACTCTGGTGTCAATATATGGACCTTTCCAATCCGAACCAATTTTCCTTTGGCTGTTCCGATTCATTGCTTTATTTCTTTGACCTAACTTCATTTGCGTTCTGATTCTTGATTCACTATTTCGAAGTCTGACAGCATTTTAGGATTTCTTTTTACTGCAGCTGCGTTGACAGTTGTCTCGGGGACATTTCTTCAATGTTCCCCAAGTACAAACACACTCATTTGGCAGTACTCTTCTAGTGATGTATGGACCTTTCCAATCCGAAACAATTTTCCTTTGGTTTTTCCGATTCACTGTTTCGTTTCCTTAATCTAACTTCATTTGCATTCTGATTCTTGACTCATCATTTCGAAGTTTGACAACATTTCAGGATCTGGGCATGAAGTCCGCAAGCATGTCATGTTATTGAAATCTGCATTTAAACAGAACTAAAAATAGAGTAAGAAAAGAGACAAGATTAAGAGAAGAGATATTCTTGGAAAATGAAATATTAATTCGATTTGATTTTTTTTTTTGATTGATTTTGGTTTGAAGTTTAAAACTATTAGGGTTTAAATAGGAAAATAAGACAATAAAGTAAAACATCCGGATCACATCCTGAGATAATCCGAATGCAGAAAGGATAGCAAGACTGGCTACCGAGACTCCCATCTGATGGGGGAAGCTCTCAGGCTTGGCAACCGTTTTTTGGATTTTCTTCTGTCTCGGCAATGGCTGCAATGGCCTTCAGTACCGGATCAAATTCTTCATCTTTACAAATCATTCCGACTACCCGCCCAATGTGAGCTGGTAAGGGATTATTCATCACATTAGGGTCTTCTTCATCCCTAAGCACTATTGTCTGGACCTCGATGAGATCTTCCACTGCTCTTTTTAAAGTCCAACGATCTTCAATGTTATGCCCCATTGCTCTAGAGTGGTATTCACATCTAGCATCAGCCTGGTGCGATATGGACTCGGGGTTCGACCGATTTGGGGCCACTGGCTGCAGCAGACCTGTCCTGACCAGCTTTTGGAACATGCTAGAGTATGATTCACCAATAGGGGTGAACTGATTCTTTTGGAAAGGCTCTCTTGGGCGAGGATTGTATTGGGGAACATTTGGTTGGGGATTATATGGAGCTTGGTAAGGTGGGCATTTCTGGGAAGTGGAGCTCGGTTTTGGGTATAATTTTGTGGCCGTGTGTTAGATTTCACGTTCATCACCGCATGTGGAGGCGGTGCCACCGTATAAGCATCATCATCTTGATAGTGATAATAGTGTTGTGGGACTTTAGGAAGCCTATATGATTGATTGAATGCCCTGCGGGTCCCTTTCGAGCTTGAAGCCATCATGGCTCCCTCCTCTATCTCGTTTCTGTGATGCAGCCTTAAAAGTAGCTTGACTCAAAATTCGGCCCGTTTCTAACCACTTTCAACCATCTCCCCAATTTTGATAGCTTCAGCGAACGTTCTACCCATAGAAGACATCATATTCTGGAAGTAGTCGGCCACTTGGGCCTGTAGGAAGACCGTAACCATTTGTGCTTCGTCCATTGGAGGTTTTACCCGGGCAGCTTGCTCGCGCCATTTGACAGCATATTCGCGGAAGCTTTCCGCAGTTTTCTTTTTCAAATTGGACAAAGAGTTCCTGTCAGGAGCGATGTCTACATTATATTAGAACTGGCGGACAAAGTCTCGGGCCAAATCATCCCACACATGCCCATGAGTAATTTCTTGATCCATATATCATTCAGAAGCGATCCCGGTGAGGCTTTCTCCTAAATAGGCCATTAGCAACTCATCTTTTCCACCAGCATCCCTCAGCTGGTTACAATACCGTTTCAAGTGAGCTATCAGGTCTCCGTGCCCGTCATATTTTTCAAACTTTGGCATCTTGAAACTAACTGGCAGGTGAACATGTGGAAACATACACAAGTCGGAGTAGGAGAGGCTCTTCTGACCACTCAAACCTTGTATGTTCTTTAAGCTTTCCTCTAAGCTTCTCATCTTCCGAGCCATTTCTTAATGCTCGGGGTTTCTCATTGTTCTTTGCTGACCCATAAGAGACTCATATTGCGGGCATTGAGGGTAAGAGTTTGTCTTGGGCACTGTTGGATGTGCCATAGTGGAGATTGGTGGCACAACGAACATTGCTGGCGGTGCCCTTGAATCTGGCGCCTGGGGTGATCCACAGAAGGCATTCCGGGGCCATTAGACGGCATTAGAGGGTGCCCACATGGGATGAGTGGGTTGGGCATAAGGATGTTGGAAAATCCATCTGAACCGGGAATCAGCTCAGGAAAACCAGGGATTACACTTGGCGGTTCCCTGCCGTTAGACCAGGCATCCCACATTTCCAACATGCGGCGACGCAACATTCTGTTTTCTTCAGCAGTTGCTGATTCCGGCTGCAGAATAGCCGATGATGGGATATCCTCAGGACCGATGATTGGAATATTACCGACGGAGGCCATCTCTACCTTTGGACCTTGTGAAGGATGGGAAACCGGACTACCAACAAAATCAACCACCAAAACCTGGCTAATTTGCACACCAAACAACCTTTTTAGTTTTGAGACATTTAACATATAGGAAATCGCATATTGGGATGCAATGCACCTAAATTTAAACGCTTCTACAATGTGTTTGAACGGTTGCACGTTTCATCCCGGCCTTTAGATGTCCCTTTCCAATTTTATCTCTCCTTCTTTTTTGAATTTTTCATATCTAAATTTCTTTTCCTTTCTCTTTTTGTTATTTTTGCTCTTTGTTTTTTCTCAATTATTTTGTCACTCTTTTTCTTTCACTTTCTTTTCTTTATTTTTCACTCAATTTCCCCCCTTTTTTAATTTATTTTTTCACTTAATTTATTTATGGCTATGATCGAATCTGATGGGGGTTGCCTACGTATCATGACACTGCGTCAATCAGATCTTGCATAGTTCGGGAAGATTAAGTACGGAGTAAATAAACTAACTCTTTTTTTTAACTTTTTGAAAAAGACTTAGACAATGAAAGCATTCAGGAAAAGAATATGTATTTTTGGTTTCTTGATTTTTGAGTTTTTAATTTCTGGGCAAAAGACTTCTAAAAATGGTGGAAATATTTTTTTATTATTACTTGATTGATTTATTTTTTTTTGAATGAAAAACTTCTAAAAATTCTTTTTCTTTTGTTTTGAGCCTTGGAAATTTCAAAAGTAAAAAGAAAATATTTTTGTTGAATTTCCAATCGTTTTGTCCTTTTCTTTTTTTAATTTAAGAAGAAAGAAAATATTTTGGATTTTGAATCCCCTAAATTTACAAAAGATGGACTTTAAAGAAAGATTTCTAAAGGAGAAAAAGAATATTTTTTTTTTGAATTTTTGTTTTCTTATTTTTTCTTTGACTTTTTCTAAGAAAGACTTCTAAAGAAAAAAGATAATATCTATTTGAATTTTTGTTTTCTTTTTTCCCTTTTTTTGTATTTTTGAGAAAAAGATTTCTAAAAAGATTTAAAAAATGAGAACCTTTCGTTAACTGATAACTCTGAGCCGACATACAAGAAGTCCAAACGGAAATTACGCAAAGGCGAAAATTATTCAGCAAATTTGTTGTTGATCATCAATATAATGCCAAACAAAACATCATACAAACAACAATTTTCAAACAGCATGTTATACCAATGCCAACAAATTACTTTAAGACCTAATTCATTGTGATAAACAATTAATCACGAAAGGCATTTCACCTCAACAATGATACTAACTTCAATTTCAGCATGTTCTATGACAAATACTGTGTACACAATAAGTAAGAGATTAAAGAAACCTCAAAGTGAACCTTCACATTGAAAGCATTATCGTGCATGATTAATGATTTTTCAATTGCAAACCCACAAACACATGGATTCATTTACAGTGGCTGAAAATTCAAACATGAGAAAATTTCAATTACACGGTAAAAGCAGATTGAGAATAATCCTTTGCTTTAAGGCATTCCTATCGATCTTTAATATCTAACTTAAATCTTCAAGTTTAAACACTTGAACCGAGCAAATCGGATGAAGAGGAATCCAGTAGCTAACCATTATGAACACACAAAAACTAGATTCAACAAAAATCCAAACCTTCATTTACATAATTGATGGATAATTACAAATGAGCAATTACATACCTAGAAGCCAGTGAAACAGACTTCGACAATCAAATAACGGCCAGAAAAAATCCCACGTTGAAGCTCAACTGCAGCAGATCCAAATCAGTAAACAATAGTTACGAATTCGACTTCCACAGCTCGTACAAACCAGAAGAAGAAGAAGTTGAGTTTTTAATCAAGTTTTTCTTCATTTTTCCTTTAGAAATCCCAGCTCTTCTTTCGTTTTCCAAACCTCACGATTTTTACATCTTCAATTATTTTTCTTAGCTTTTGTTTCAGCTGGCTGAAACTATGAGCTTCATCAGAAACCCATCGAGAAAGGAGGCAGCGATGAGGGGAAAAGAAGTCGCCGGCTACGATGGATTGGTGACACACCGGCGATGATTTGTTCGAGATTTGATGAGAGGAATATGGAGAGAGGCGAACGCTGAGGTCAGAGAAAGATGGGGTGGTCTTCTTCTCTGTTTGTGTGTTTTGGAATTGGGGTACAGTCTGGTGTTTTTCAGACGATGAGGAAGAAGGAGGAGAAAAGGGGAAACGACGCAGCTCTCATAGAGATTAGGTCTAGGTCTAAGTTTTATTTTAATAAGTGACGGGAAACGGGTCGAGCAGGCTGGTCGCGGGTATTTGGGTTGGGTAATTTGGGAGGAATTTGAGTTTGTGGGATAATTGGGCTTGCAACAATGGCCTAATCCGATTTAGCTTAGCAACCCATTTTTCTTTTCTTTCTTTTCCAAAATTAACCACTTTAGACTTAAACTTAATTTAAATCTATCTTTTTGGCTAGCCTATTTATTTATTTTATCTAATGATGGACTAATTCAATTAATCAATTAATTAATCCAAGAAAGCGATTTTGATTTTTAGTTATTTAAAAGATGCATTTAATAACGTAATTAAATTTAAAAAATGCAAGTTAACCCTAAGGTGGCATGAAATGAAAACATGATAATTTTTTATGATTTTTCTATGATATTAAAGTATTAAACATGAAACTAAATAAAGAAAAGTTCCTAAAATTTATTAAAAATTATTTTTTTATTATTTTTAGGAGTAATTTCCATGCGGGACAAAAATTGGGTGTTCACACGTCAAATAACCGACCTCCGGTCCAAGTACCGTATTCCCTCTCATGTCGAGATCATCCCGGCGGGAGATGACATAGTACTGGTTCACCGACCTGGATATTGTGCTTTCTATTTTTACTCGTTCTTGGTCGGTTATTCTCTTCCTTTCCCCTATTGGCGGAGGAGTTTTGACGCTTTTACAACGTTCGCCCGGCGCAGATCTTCCCTTATTCGTACAAAGCTTTTCTGATGCTGGCAAAGTACGCAGAGTTGGCCGGCTGTGGGGTCAATATTCACCATTTTCTGCATATATTCTCGTGCAGCTTCTATAGAGGCGCGTTGATACATCTGCGACATCGTGGGGTCAAGTGGTTGGTGGTCGGGATGGACGATAAGGCGAATCGGCAATTCTAGCATAAATACTTCTTCATCAAGACTGTGCACTTGGTGGAGAATCTGACTGGGTTCCCCGAGCAATAGAATTATTATCGTAAGCGTCCTGCAGTATGTTCATCATTTTCTTTCTTTCTTGTTTTCAAATCTTATGGCTTCTTTGTTTTCAGCTGAGAGGCGTGCATATTCTCCCGTCTTCGATATTGAAGATTGGATGACTCGCGTGTTACCCTACACACTGGGAATTCACGATTGGTCGTCCTTCCACAAACGCTTTAGACCCAAGACTCCGTCCAGTTGGGTTACCTCTACCTTAGCTTTTTGCTATTTACTATTGCCTCTTGACGCGACCTTCTTTTGGTGCTAGGTCGGCGAGTTTCTAGGAAGGCGAAGGCTCCAGTACCTGTGTTTCGCCAAGCTATCTCGACGGTTGGAATGCAATTTTCTCTAGTTGAGTATGCCCGAGGAGGTCAGGCTCATGTTTTGCCAATAAAGGACCCCGCCCCTCAAACTGTTGCCATGCGAGATGAGATATCTTCTCGGCCTATCTTTCACCTTGTAGACGAGCCATCTGATGGCGAAGAGACATCGTTAAGGAAAGGGCAAAGGATGGATACCGGGAAGGCCTTGTCGCCGACGTTGAGCCAGAAATATTCATAGATTTGGAAGCCGAACATGTGCTTATACCAGACGTCGAGGTCATTTCTATGACGGATGTTGTCATGGAGAGGAGACCATCTAGGATTTAGGGGGTTCGTGGTAGTAGAGATCTTACATTGGCCACAGAAGGTGGCTCATCAATGGCGGCAGGGGGAAGTAGAGTTTTCCCTGTGGGAGACGACGACTCTGGCTCGGACATCGACCCTGAGGAGGTACAGCCCTTCCTGGAGAGGACTACTCGTGTGGAGATAAGGACAAAGGTTCCTAATCAGAATATAGTCATTCGCGTGGACTATGATCTCTTGGCCAACTCAAAACAGGTCGTGCCGTCTTTTTCTTCCTTATGATCGGCTTCTGAGAATGCGACGCTACAGGTGAAAAAAGATGTGGATCTGTCGTTGGGCATACTAGGCATGGCATGGCGAGTGAGTGTTTTTCCATGTTAGGATTTGTTTCATATGTGTAGTATGCTTACGCTAACTTTTCTTTTTTGCATGTCAAACTCTTATTATGGGAATTGAGCGTAACCGGTGGGAGGAGCGGAGGGCGTCCATTTTCAAGGAGATGACCTCAAAGTACAAGGAGTACGGTACTAAGCACTGAATGCTGGTCGAATTTCTCAGCCAGGATGGCGAATTTCAGTCGCTTTGTGATGGGATCAAATAGAAGGACGAAGAGCTATCGAAGAAGAGTAGAGAGCTGAAGGAGAGGGATGATGAGCTTATGAAGTCCATCGGTAGGTGCAGTGATCTTGAGGCAGCGTTAAAGGCCAAGGAGGACGAGCTCGAGGTGAGTAAGGGTGTGACAACTAAGAACGTTGACCTTCAAGCGCGGGTGGTGTCCTTAACGGTTGAGCTCGGGCAGAGGCAAGGGCCATCGATCTGAAGGGTGAGCTGGGTGCCAAGATCAAAGAATTGGGTCGATCCGCGAAAGTCAGGATGGCCGCTATGGCTGAAGCGATGGCCCTAAAGGATTCTCTCTGTGTTTGTAGGTCCGAGCGGACTAATGAGGCGGAGACGTCAGTGCTCAAGGTGATAAGGTTGGAGGAGCAGATCATGGGTTTGGAGGAAGAGATGTCTGAATTAAATGAGCAAGTCATTGCCCTGAGGGCCGAGAAGGTTCAGCAGCAGGCACAACCATCTACATCTCGTACTTTTGCCGATCCCGGCGTGTCGCGGGAGTTGTACAAAATGTAGGTCCATGCCAAAGCTCAACTTGACGTGTAAAAATCTTTGTTAGTTGTCGGGAAGGTCTCCGAGGCGGAGCTTGAGTGCGTCCGTGTCAAAGCACGTGCCGCTCGTGAAGCTTGTGGTTAGATCCTGGTACACCTGGCCGGGATGATGATGCGTAATGACCCGGCGGGTCGTTTTGTGAGATCAACCCAATTTTCTCCGTTTCTATTCATTTTGTGTTGTTTAGCTCATTTATGTTGTGTTGGATCGGTAGGCTCGGGTTCGGAGTGGTCGTGGAGGGTGATGAGACACTTAGTCTCTTAAGGTGGTTTAATAGTTGGAAAAGTAAATCGGAAGTTGACTTGTAGGTAAATAATCTCGGAATGTGATTTTTATGGCTAGGATAGCTTCGTTAGGTGATTTGGGGTTTAGGAGTGTGTTCGAAATGTTGTTCGGAGGTCTGGAGTAGAATTAGGCTTGAATTGGTGAAGTTGGATTTTTGGCGATTTCCGGTCGGTAGTGAAAAATTGGCTATCGGAGTTGGAATGGAATTTCGGAAGTTAGAATAGGTTCGTAGAGGCATTCGGGATGTGTGTGCAAATATTCAGGTCATTCGGACGGGGTTTGGTTGGTTTCGGCATCGTTGGCGAATTTAGGAAGTTTAGGAATCCTTAGGCTTGAATTATTGATTGATTTGGTGTTTTGATGTTATTTTGAGTGTTCCGAGGGTTTGACTAAGTTCGGGTGATGTTATAAGAGGTATTTGTATTTTTGGTTGGGGTCCCGAGGGGCTCGGGATGATTTCGGATGGCCGTCAGGGAGTTCTGGAAGTTGGAAAAGCTGTTGATGTTTGTTGTTCTGTGATTCCGCATATGCTGACGGGTGGCCGCAGGTGCGATTTGAAAACCGTAGGTGTGGTAATGGGTTATCTGGGAAGGAACCACATATGCAGAAGTTTGGCCGCACCTGTGGACTAGAACCGCATATGCAGAAGTTTGGTCGCACTTGCGAGTCCGCAGGTGCGGTAGGTGGAGAGCATGTGAGGAAGTGGTCTGTTAAGTGGGAATATGCAGGTGTGCACATCGGACCACAGGTGTGAGGAATCAGCCGTAGATGCGGCAATCGCTGGGCAGAACCTATAAATAGATGCCTTCGCGAAATTTGGCCACTTTTCCACCATTTGTGTTCGGGCTTGGAGCTTGTTGAGAGGAATTGAAGAGGGATTCGAGGGATAACACCGTGAGGTGATGATTTTGAAGTTAATACTCGATTCTATGATGATTTCTAACTGACTGGACATGAGATTTATGGGACTTAAGGGTTAAAATTTGGGGTTTAGGGCTTGAAATTGGAGATATTGATTTAATGATTTGAGGGGTCGTTTGTGGTCTGATTTTGATGTATTTGGTATGTATGAACTCGTGAGAGTGTAAGGATTCTAGTTTTTTTTATCGAAATCCGAGACATGGGCCCAGGGGCCGGGTTTGGCCAATTTCGGGATTTTTTGTGTAAAATGATTATTTTCGCGTGGGTTTTATTCCTTTCTCATATGTTGATGTTATGGTACTGATTTTGGTTAGATACGGGGCGATTGGAGGCTGATTCTAGAGGCAAAGGCATTGTGGACTAGGATTGTTTTGCCCGGTTTGAGGAAAGTAACGCTTCCAAACTTGGTTCTGGGGGTTCAAAACACCGAGCTATGTATTATATGATCAGAATTGGGTGACGCACATGCCAAGTGACGGGCGTACGGGCGTGCACCATGAGATTTATTACATGTTTCATCCCATGGAACCGTTTAGTAGTTCTTTATGGATTGATATCAGTGCTTCTATCAATGTGGTTAATGTAAACATGCTAGAAATCATGCTAAGTACTATGTCAAGGATTCATGTTGATACTGTTGAGACCCGAGTGGTCATTTATTGGTGTCATCTCATGTGTTTCATTGATGTCATATACTCAGTCCTATCATTCATATCATGTCTCAGTCTCAGTAATTGTTGATTTTACACATTTTATCATTGATTCGAGCTAGTTCATGCATTTGTGAGCCCATGTGAATGAGACTGGAGAATGATGATTGAGTGAGGCCGAGAGCCTGATATTGAGAGACAGATGCGGGATCAGGCTGCACGCCGAAGCATGTTATATTGATTATGCCTGGATCTGGCTTATGATAGCGCTTGGGCTGTAGGAGCCCCTTCGGAGTCTGTAACACACCCCTAGTGAGCGCAGTGATGATATTGAGGGATGGATCTGTTTAACCAAAGAATTAGATCCTTTGACCAAAGCTATTTTTAGGATGAACGCGGGTTAGTGATAATCTAGGAAATAATCAAGAAGAGTAAATAAAAGACAATAGTATGATATACAGAAAAGTAAAGTAGGTTATATTCGAAATTCAGATGCCCCTTGAAAGTTATATCCCCTTCCTTTATATAGAGGGTTTCTTAATATAACGTTTGATTCTTGAAATGATCGCCCATAATTGACTAATTATTGCATTAGTGAGGCATTAGTAAGGGTAACTGTAACTGTTGTATAAAGGTTACATAACGTATAGGTTATTAATTGAGGATCCTCGAATCTGCTCGTAGCTTTGTACGGATTCACTCTGACCATGTCTCTTCCTCGTCTTAATTATATTGAGATTCCCATGGCTGATGAACTCTAAGGTTTATTGAACCGTACCTCTTTGTTCCGTACCTCTTTATAGAATCATTTTCAACTGTCGCGTTTTCCTTGATCCACGTAGCTGGCTGAGTTGTTAAGAGTCATCTTACGTGTAAGACTCTTTTTTACCAATACAGATAGTCCCCCCTTACCATATATTTATCGATTAATATTTGGTAAGTGGATACGCACTTATGGCGGGAATATTTTGTCGTCGCTTTGCCTCGAAACATAGTATCCTTCTATGAACATTGGCGTTCTTTGTCACTTTCATTTAATGCTCATACCAAGTGTCCTTCTCGGATTGGATATGAAATTACTTGGCGTCTTTTAGGGCTTTTTGCGGCTGCTTCAGTCCCGAAGTGATACCTTCAATTATGACTTTTCATCATTATTTTTTCCATGTTTGACGGTTGTCCTCAAGTATAAATACCCTTCTTCTTTTCTTTACTTTCACGAAAACTTTCTAACTTGCCTCTTTTATTTGTAAAGAATTTTTCATTGCCTTTGTAGACATGTCTTCTTCAAATCAACCCAAAAGAGTAATAGATGTAGAGAACTTAACGCCTTCTTCTGCTTCGACTAGGAGTCGTAGGGGTGGCAGACTAAGGAGCCTAGGATCCACTTTCCAGAGGCTCTTATTCCTCTCAAATAGTTTCCCCTCCTTCTACTAGGTCTCTAGTTTCTCCTAGGGCTAGGGCTTCACGTTCTTTGTCTAGAGGTAGAGACGAACACCTTCGTAAACCCAGAGTCGATGAGATTATTCCCGCTGAGTTTGTATTTACTAGGGAGAATCAAGTTCTTGTGGATCAGTCTTCTTCCCTTGATAGTGTCGAGAGATATCCAACCCTTATTACTGAAGGTTAGATTTCCCTAGTTCGTAGGGAGTGTTTTTGGAGGTCTGATTTCCCTGTTTATATTCCGAATAGTAATCAAAGAATTACGTCTTACAAGACGGGATATTATTTTGTTTATACGTACCCTTTTACTTTAGGTTTTAGACCTCCAATTGATCCAGTCATAATTGAATTCTTTCGTTTCTTCAATATTTGCTTAGGACAAGTTGGTCCGCTGGTGTGGCGCGTTGTCGCATGTCTTAGTAGTTTAGCTTCTTTAGCCTCGGTTCCTTTTACTTTTAGCTATATCATTCATCTCTACTCTCCTGCCTATTTCGTCAAGGGGTTTTTACTCTGGCTGCTCGGAGTAAAAGAGTGTTAGTAACCCCTGGAGATGATAAGGACAGAGGTTGGTACCTCCAGTACGTCGTTGTACCCACTGCTAATTTAGTGAATGAAGAAAATCTTCCCTTCCCTGAGAAGTGGAACCGTGCACGTGAGTACATTTTAACTCACATTTATTTGTTTTTCTTATTTTTGATTCGATATGTTTTACTAACACCGTATTTGTTTCTTCTTCTTTCAGCAATCATTGGTATTGTTGAGAATGTCTTCGGTATCCGTGATTGGGTAGAGAAATTTTTCTCTGTTGCTCCTTCAGAAGAAAGATCTTGGAAGTACTTCGATGGGAAGTATGGTTGGCAAGTGAAGACCCACGGTAAGTGAAGTTTTTGTTTTTACTTCTTTTCTTACTCGAGCCTTTTTCGTCTTGCTTAATCTTCCCCTTTTTGATAGGATTTTCTGCTCGTGGGGTGTCTGCTACGTCTGTTCCGAATATGTCTTTGGCCCAGGCTCAAGAGATTATTGTTGGTTCGTCTTACTCGAAGAGGAAGGTTGGTAAGTCCCGTTCCGCAGAAGAATAAGAAGAAGAAGAAGAAGAAGAAGAAGAAGAAGAAGAAAAGGAGGGTGCTTTGGTGCACAGAGGCGGGTGGTTTTGGACGATGAGTCTACACCCATGACTTTGCTTTCCGTGTCTTCAGTTAGACCCTGAACCTCTGAATATGTTTCACAGTCCCCCGTTCATGGTTCTTTAGAGTACTTGTTCCATGAAGGTTTTGACCTTGCCTCTGACGATGTCCCTTTGGCTGTTGTTTTTCCTGCTTCTTTAAGAGAAGCCGTTTCATCGACTCCTCGTGTCTCCTCAGCTCCTTTATCTATTACGGCCTCTGCTGTTTCTTTACCCATATCTTCCTCAACTCTTCAATCCTCTGTGCCTTCTACTTTTCCCGCGGCTTCTCCAGTTCCTCATCCCTCCGTGTCTATTACTGCTCCATCCCTGCCTGCTTCCGTGCCTTCCGTGAGGGAAGTAGGGTCTTCCAACAAGGAGATGCGGCAGGTTCTAGTAGAAGTTCCAGCTGAGGGAAGTCTTTTCAAGAAAACGGGCGAGCCTGACGTGTGGCTTAAGCCTTTGATAGGTCCCACGGAGAAGGCCAAGCTAGCCAACCATACTGCCCTTACATGGGCCAATGAAGTTGTGCATACTTATTTGAAGGTATGGTGCAGTTTGTTCTATTTTCGCATATGAAATTTACCATATCCAATTTTACCTTATCTAATTGATTTGTTTCTTGTAGATCAATCTAGTTGGTGTGGAACTTATGAAGAGGATCTCAAATTCAGATCAGGAGACAAAAGAGTTACGGGCTGGTGTTGATAATTGGAAGGCACAGTATGACAATTAAGGATTGATATGGATGCTTTGGAAGAGTAAGGGAGTACCTTAAAGCGTCAAATGAGAATTATGGAAACTGAACTGGCAGTGGAGAAGGCTTCTTCAAATCAGGTAGATAAAGACAAGAGCATTCTGGAATCTTCATTTGCTGAACAGCTCTCTCGAGCCTCGGAGGAGATTAGGGACTTGAAGGACTTGTTAGGGAAGAAGGAGGAATATTCTGGCGAGCTCGTGCAATCACTCACCCAAACCCAAGAAGAGCTTCATAATGCTTTAGATAGAGTCCAAACTTTGGAAGAGTCGATTGTGCCTTTAAGGGCTTCCCATGAATCTGCTGAAGCGGAGAAGGACGGGCTAAAGGCTGAGCTTCAAGTATGGGCAAGAGATTACAAAGATCTCGAAGAGGCGGCTGTTGTTGATATGAGCTGGGCATATATGAATTCTCGCTTTAACACAGTGATGGAGATGAGTCAAG
This sequence comes from Nicotiana paniculata, assembly GCA_005239505.1. Taxonomy (NCBI): domain Eukaryota; kingdom Viridiplantae; phylum Streptophyta; class Magnoliopsida; order Solanales; family Solanaceae; genus Nicotiana; species Nicotiana paniculata. The sequence goes on along the minus strand of ML342481.1, from coordinate 31,899 downwards.
AGGGTTTTGACCTTAGTGCTGAAATAGCTAAAACCAAGGAAGCCATGGAGAAGACTCAACAAGGTCTTAACCTCTCTTCACCTGATGGTGAGACTCTAGCCGTTCCTGCCTCTTCGTCCCATGTTGCTCCCGTTTCTCCTGCCGATGAAGAAGTCAATCCTCCTCCTCAATAAGATTAAGGTGTTGGTTCTCTCTTTTTCTTAGTGGATTGGTGGTTATCCCCAGCTCCATCGGGTGTAAATTTGGATCTTACTAAAGTCCCCAACTGACAACTTAGGGGCACATTCAATGTAAAAATTATATGCGGCTAAGTACTAGTTAGTACTTAGTTCCTACTTAGCCGAACTTTTTTGGTATATATGCAAGTTACGACTCTTTGTTTTGAGTTTTTGTTTCACTCTTAAGTCTTCTGCATGTTTTAATTTTTGAGGTTTTTGTTTTACCTCTGAGTTTTTGCATGAAAATGCTGAAGTCACTCGTACCTTTTCATAGTAGGCACAATGTTGTAATCACTCGTACCTTTTCATAGTAGGCACGATGTTGAAAAGGTGAGCTTTTTTCTGTAGTAGGCTTTGTTTATGAAAGAGAGACCTTTTTGATTGATATTTAATGAAGAAGACGTCTCAACTTCATAGTAATGCAATAGAGTGATAGGAATTTCTCACATGTTTAAGAATGTTTCTGAGGGAAGTTTTTTTGTTTGAACTTCCATGACATTTTACATGTGTTCCGATTGTCGTCTAAAACTCATGTTGCAACTGTTTTCATTTAACAGATTTGGTATACACTTGTATTTCGTAACTGTTTTTCATAGGTAACAGTTTTTTCGAATTAATACAAGGAAACAATTGTTTTTCATTAGTAACAGTTTTTATAATGATTGGGGGCTTTTGCCTGTAACTGTATTTGTTGACCACATTTTTTTTAATAAGTACGAGAGAAATATTTTTTCATCCATAACTATTTTATTTGATCACAGTTTTCTGAACATATACAAGGATTTTGATATTTCATCCATAACTGTTTTATTTGATAACAGTTTTTTTAATGAGTACAATGATGATGATCTTTTACCCGTAACTGTTTACAACGATTTTGAATAAGTACAAACATGTGCATTTCTTCCTCGTAGCTATTACTTTGCCCTTCAACCTGAACATTGTTCGAAGGTTTTTGAATTTTAGGCTTTATATTAAAGTCTTCAGTTCCTTCAATTTTGCTCATATCACTTGGCTTATTGAGTAGATGGATCTTCAGGCTCGAGCTTTGACTTTCTAATAGTCTTCTTTGCTTCGTTTTAGCCTTTCATACTGTATAGTCCCCAAAGTGTTTGAGTTTTGAAGAATGAAATCTCGAACACTCAATTATTCCTTCCTTGTGGTTCTTTTCCTGAAAAGGAAAAACGTGCAGGACTCGAAGGTATATAGTTTTTTAGATGATGACTGCTTAATCCTTTAAAACGTTCATAAGAAAGTGTAACCCTAGACCAGGAATTGTGTTATTTCCTCGCGTCTTTGCAGGTCTAATGTCATCATTTGGTGATGGGTTAGATTTATGCTATCATCTAAAAAAGTTAGTAAAACTTTAAATGTTCAAAATAAAATCGAACGTGTGATACCTGACCGGGGGTACTTCTTTTCCTTAGAAGTAGTACTTCTTCAAGTGGATGGCGTTCCAGCTTGTTGGTAGGATTCTGCCGTCCATGGCTTCCAGCTCATAAGCGCCCTTCCCAGCTATGCCTCGGACTTTGTCGGGTCCTTCCTACTTATCTTTCCTGCACCTGCTTCTTTTTTTGATTGAAAGACTTTTTTGAGTACGAAGTCCCCAATCTTGAAGTATCTGAGATGAGCTTTACGGTTGTAGTAACGCTTTATGATTTGCTTTTGAGCTGCCATCTGTATTAGTGCTGCTTCCCTCCGTGGTTCAAGCAGGTCCAAATTAGTCCTTAATTCGTCGTTGTTTGTTTCTTCCATGGTTGTTATAACTCTTATGCTTGGTTCGCCAATCTCCACGGGTATTAAGACTTCTGAGCCATAAACAAGTGCGAAAGGAGTCTCTTCCATAGCTGTTTTTGATGTTGTTCTGTATGCCCATAATACTGCTGGTAATTCGTCAGGCCAATTTCCTTTGGCTTTATCTAACCGCTTCTTTATGTTGTTGATGCTGATTTTATTTGTTGACTCAGCTTGACCATTATCCACGGGATGGTATGGTGTTGAAGTGATCCGTTTAATTTGCCAGCTTTCAAAGAATTCTGTGATTTGAGAGCCTATGAATTGTGGGCCATTATCACACACGATCTCCTTCGGTATCCCAAAGAGGCATATTAGGTTTTGCCATAAGAAGATTTTAACTTCCTTTTCCCGCACTGTTTGAATGCTTCTGCTTCTACCCATTTTGTGAAATAATCGGTAAGCATAAGCAGAAACCGCACATGTCCTTTAGCTGGGGGAAGAGGTCATACTATGTCCATACCCCATTTCATGAAGGGCCATGGCGATATAATTGGATGTTACAATTCCGCTGGCCGATGCATGTTATTGGTGAACCTTTGGCACCTGTCGCATTTGGATACGAAGTTTTCGGCGTCTTCTTCCATTTTAAGCCAATAATACCCGACTCTGATTGAGGTGTTTACCAAGGATCTAGCTCCTGAATGATTTCCACAATGTCCTTCATGGACTTCTTTCATCACAAACTCATTTTGATTAGGTCCGAGGCATTTAGCTAGGGGTCCTCCAAACATCTTGCGATAATGAATTGCGAATGAGGCAGTACCGTGTAGATTTCCGGCGAAGTGCTTGAACTATTTTCTTGTCTCCAGGTACGGTGCCATTCTGCAAAAATTAAGAATTTCGTTTCTCCAATCCAGGTTAAGTTATTGAAAGTTACCTCATTTCTATCCAGGTCGATTGCTGAATGGAATAGATAAACGACAATTGCATTGTCTTTATTTGTTACTTATGTGACTGCTGCGAGGTTGGCTAATGCATCTGCCTCTGCATTTTCTTCTCTAGGTATTTGTACTACCTTCCATGTTTTGAATTGTCTCACGAGCTCTCGTGCCTTTTCCAGATACTGTTGCATCCGAGTCTCTCGAGCGATGTAAGTCCCTTGCATTTGGTTTACTACCAGTTGGGAGTTGCTGTTGATTATGATTTGTTCGATCGAGAGTTCTCGTGCGAGTTCTAGTCCTGCAATGACAGCTTCATACTCTACTTCATTCTTAGTTATAGGATAACATTTACTAGCTTGTCGCGTCTTTTCACCTGTGGGTGATATCAAGACTATGCCTAAGCCGACTCCTTTTACATTGGAAGAACCAAAATAGGGTCCACAGACCCGGATTAACACCGTTAAAGAGTTATAACTCTTTTTCTACTTCAAGGGCAATACTGCTACTAAAATCAGCAACGAAATCAGCTAATATTTGAGATTTAATTGCGGTTATAGGCTGATATATTATTTCATGCTCACGCAATTCTATGGCCCATTTGGCTAACCTTCCTCACAGTTCTTGCTTATGCAAAATATTTCTTAAAGGATATGAAGTCACAATAGCGATTGGATGACATTGAAAATAAGAACGTAATTTTCTTGATGCCATTATTAAAGCCAAGGCTAACTTTTCTAGATGTGGATATCTTGTTTCAGCATCTAGCAAAGTTTTACTTACATAGTAAATGGGTGATTGCTTACCTTTATCTTCCCTTACCAGTACTGTACTCACAACAATTTCTGAAATAACTAAGTAGATGTATAGTCTTTCCCCTTCTTTTGGCTTTGAAAGCAGCGGAGGTTTTGACAGATAAGCCTTCAGATTCTTAAGGTCCTGTTGACATTCATCAGTCCATTCGAACTGATTCTGCTTTTTGAGGACTGAAAAGAATTTAAAACTTTTTTCGGAAGACCTAGAAATAAATCTTGCCAAAGCTGATATTCTCTCTGTTAGTCTTTGCACTTCTTTTTTATTTGTTAATATATCAGGTATTTCTTCTATAGCTTTAATTTGAGCAGGATTTACCTCTATTCCCCTGTTCGATACAAGGAAAACCAAAAATTTACCTGATTGTACTCCAAAAGCGCATTTTTCTGGATTTAGCTTCATATTATACCTGCTTAAAATATCAAAAGTAATAGAGAGGTGCTAGAAATGATCCTCCGCCTGTGTTGATTTTACCAACATATCATCAATGTAGACTTCCATCGTTTTTCCTAGATGTTCTTGGAACATCTTAGTTACTAACCTTTGATAGGTGGCTGCAGCGTTTTTCAAGCCAAAAGGCATGACTTTATAACAGTAAGTCCCCATGTTCGTAATGAAATATGTTTTTTCCTCGTCTGAGGAATCCATTTTAATCTGGTTATAACCAGAATATGCATCTAGAAAGCTCAGTAATTCATGACCTGAGGTGGCATCAATCATTTTATCTATATGTGGTAATGGGAATAAATCTTTAGGGCATTATTTCTTTAAATCAATGTAATCTACACATGCTCTCCACTTGCCATTCTTTTTAGGTACCACCACAGTGTTAGCTAACCAGCTAGGGTACTTTACCTCCCATATCGAACCAATTTTCAAGAGTTTTTGAACTTCTTCGTCAATTACTTGATTATTGAATGGTACTTACTTCTTCTTTTTTTCTGCTTAACGGTACGAAGGATGGATCTTTATTTAGTTTATGAGTCATCACTTCTGGTGGAATACCTTTCATGTCTGAATGGGACCACGTGAAACAATCTGCATTATCCTTTAAATAATCAATTAACGTACCTTTTCGATCGGGGCTCAGCCTCATGCCTATATACACTTTTTGTTCAAATAATGGAACAGCCTCGAGCTCTTCCGTAGTGTTTCGATATGTTCGTCCTCCTCCGGTTCATGAATGAAGACTGATCTAGAATCTAGATATGTGTGATCCAACGCGTCTTTCATGGCGATTGGATTCATCTCGTGGGTATCTCCTCATGTACCTGTTTGAATATTTACTTCTTTCATATATGTTTGGTCAGTAATTTTTTCCGTACCTGTTTGACCGGTGACATCTGTTTGGACGATTTCACTATCTTCTTTTTCCTCCGTATCTTTTTTGTTGTAAAGCGCCATTGAATTTATACTCTTGGAAGTTTGTAGATCTCCTCTAATTTGCCTGATCCCCCATTCTGAAAGGAATTTACCTGGTGCAGGGTAGATGGTACTGCGTTATCGTGGATCCATGGCCTCCCCACAATTACGTTGTAAGCCATGTCAGTATCAATGACTTGGAATTTAGTGTTCTTGGTTACACCTTCGGCGTAAGTGCTAAGTTCGATTTCTCCTTTGGTTATTACTGTAGAGTTATCAAACCCTGATATGGCTCGTGACTTTGGGATCACCTGATTTTCCATGAGCATTTCTTCCACGACTCGTGACAAGATAATGTTGACTGAACTACCTTGATCAATCAACACTCTTTTAATGTTAGTGTCATGAATGAGTAAGGATATTCAGAGCATCATTATGAGGGAGCATCAGTCCGCCAAAATCTGCGTCGTCAAAAGTTATATCATCTTTATATGGATTTTTCCGAATTCGTTTCCCGTGGGTAATTGTGATCTTCGAGGCTAATTTGCATACTATTCCGTTCACTTCTTCTCCTCCATGTATCACATTGACCGTTCATTTTGGAGAAGGAGGTTTTGGGGGCTCCTACCTGTTCTTCATATATGCTTGTTTGCTTTTATCACTAAACAATTCAGTCAAATAGCCCTGTTTTAATAAACGTTCTATTTTGCCTTGTAAAAATCTGCAGTCAGCAGTCATGTGTTCATGATCGTTATGGAACTCACACCAGAAGTCTGGGTTTCTTTTATTTGGGTTTGACCGCATTTCTTTTGTCCATTTAACCCTATGTCCCATATTTCTTAATATTGAAACTAATTCAGGAGTACTTACATTAAAGGTATGATCCCCAATTCGGGCATTACCTCTAGGTCGTTCATCTCGATCCTTTCTGGATCTGGACGAGGATGAGCTCGGGTCTCTTCTTGATGGTCTATAATCAGACCTAGTGTTTTCGAACCTGGGACGGATTTTGCGTCCCGATGTTCCTAAGTAAGGATCGTACTTGTTTTTACCTGATCTTCCGTCTGATTCAGAACGTCTGGATCTGGAACGATCTTCATCTCTCGAACGAGCAATGATATCTTCCTCTATTCGAAGTTTAGTATTGTACCTGTTATATACATTATTCCATGTTGTAGCTGGGAATTCTTTCAGACTTTCTTTAAGTCCTCCACAAGAAGAAGGGACATGCCAACATAGTGGAGAAGAATGATGACATTGATGATCTTTGTGCAATGCTTTCGGAATGCAACTTAGTTGGAAATCCGAAGGAGTGGTGGGTTGACTCTAGAGACACTCGACATGTTTGTGTTGTCAAAGAAGAATTTGCGAATTACTCTACTGTTGGTCCCGAAGAAGAAATTTCCATGAGAAATAATTCAACAGCCAAGATTGAAGGTTATGGGAAGATATTCCTAAAGATGACTTCCGGCAAGGTGTTAACGCTCAACAACGTTCTTCATGCTCCTACTATTAGAAAGAATTTAGTTTCTACTTCTTTACTTATGAGTAATGGATTCAAATGTGTATTTGTTTCTGATAAAGTTGTTGTAAGCAAGAATGAAATGTGTGTTGGAAAAGGCTACCTCACGGAGGGCCTTTTCAAACTCAATGTAATGGTTGTTGACAGTATGAATAAAATTTCAGCTTCTTCTTATTTGTTGGAGTCAAATGATTTATGACATATTCGTTTAGGACATGTCAATTATAAAACCTTGCGGAAGTTAGTTAATTTAGAAGTATTGCCTAAATTCGAGTGTAATAAATCGAAATGTCAAATATGTGTTGCATCTAAGTTTGTAAAACATCCTTATAAGTCTGTTGAAAGGAATTCAAATCCTTTAGACTTAATTCATACTGACATTTGCGATGTGAAGTCGGCACCATCTCGAGGTGAGAAAAATTACTTTATTACTTTTATTGACGATTGCATTCGACATTGTTATGTTTATTTGCTTAATAGTAAGGATGAAGCAATTGAAGCATTTAAGCAATACAATAATAAAGTGGAGAATCAATTGAATAAAAAGATCAAAATGATTATAAGTGATAGAGGTGGAGAATATGAATCTCCGTTTGCATAAATATGTTTGGAATATGGAATTATCCATCAGACTACTGCACCTTACACACCTCAATCCAACGGAATAGCGGTAAGGAAAAATTGAACATTAAAGGAAATGATGAATAATTTATTAATAAGTTCCATATTATTGCAGAGTTTGTGGGGGGAACCTATCCTTACAGCTAACCGAATACTCAACAGAGTACCCCACAGCAAAACACAATCTATTCTATATGAAAATTGGAAAGGAAGAAAACCTAACTTGAAATATTTCAAAGTGTGGGGGTGTCTAGCAAAGGTACAAGTTCCTTTACCTAAAAGGGTTAAAATCGGACCAAAAACAGTAGATTGCATTTTCATTGGATATGCTACAAACAGTAAAGCATGTCCGTTTTTGGTCCATAAATCCGATAATCCCGAGATTCATGTTTATACGGCAATGGAATCAGATAATGCTGAATTCTTTGAAAGCATTATCCGTATAAAATTGAATGTGAGTCGTTAAGTGAAAGACCTAAACGACCTCGGGAAGAACCAAAGGAAAATACTCCAAGTGTAGAAGATCCAAGGCATAGCAAACGTCAAAGAACAACTACTTCCTTTGGACCAGATTTTGTGACATTCTTGCTTGAAAATGAACCTCAAACTTTTAAAGCAGCTATGTCATCTTCTGATTCAGCGTTTTGGAAAGAGACAGTCAATAGTGAGATTCAATCCATTTTGGATAATCATACATGGGAATTGGTTGATCTTCCTCTGGGAAATAAGCCTTTAGGTTCGAAATGGATCGTTGGACGGAAAGTGAAAGCTGATGGCACTATTGACAAATATAAGGCAAGACTTGTTATCAAAGGTTATAGACAAAAGGAAGGCCTTGATTACTTTGACACTTACTCGCCAAGGATAACATCTATTAGGGTGTTAGTGGCACTAGCGACCGTGTATGGTCTTGAAATCCATCAAATGAATGTTAAAATAGCTTATTAAATGGAGAATTGGAGGAAGAGATTTACATGGAACAACCTGAGGATTTTGTGGTTCCTGGTAAAGAAAAGAAAGTGTGCAAACTTGTTAAGTCGCGTTATGAACTTAAACAAGCACCCAAACAATGGCATGCCAAATTTGACCAAACAATGTTGGCAAGTGGATTTAAAATCAATGAGTGTGACAAATGCGTTTACATTAAAAACACTCTAGGTCATGAAGTCATCGTTTGTTTATATGTTGATGACATGTTGATAATGAGCAAAAGTATGGCAGATATAAATGCTACAAAGCACATGTTGGCTAGCAAATTCGGCATGAAAGACTTAGGAGTTGATGTGATCTTAGGAATTAGAATTCACAAAACTCCACAAGGTCTAACTCTATCACAATGTCACTACATTGAAAAGGTACTTGACAAGTTCAAGTATTTGGATTTCAAAAATGCCAAGACTCCAATTGACGTGAGTTATGCACTTTAAAAGAAAGAAGGTGAAAGTGACTCACAACTGGACTATGCAAGAGTATTGGGAAGTATGATGTATATCATGAATTGTACGCGACCGGATATAGCATGTGCTATTATCAAACTGAGTCGGTTTACAAGTAATCCCAATCATATACATTGGATGGCAATGAAACGAGTTTTGGGGTATCTGAAACATACCCAAAATTATGCTCTGCATTATAATAAATATCCCTCCGTGACCGAGGGATATAGTGATGCAAATTGGATCACCGGATCATCTAAAGTTAAATTCACGAGTGGATATGTTTTCACAATTGGGGGTGGAGCAGTGTCTTGGAAATCATCCAAACAAATGCGCATCACCCGTTCTACAATGGAATCTGAATTCATAGCTTTAGATAAGGCCGGTGAAGAAGCTGAATGACTCCGGAATTTATTGGATGATATTTCATTTTGACCCAAACCTTTGGCACCTATTTGTATACTACTCAAGTGGAAATAGGCGGGGCAGGGAGCGTTATATAAAACGGAAAATCTCGTCATATACGACGGAGACATAATATCGTTAGAAAACTACTCTCTAGTGGTGTTTATCACAATTGACTATTCAAATTCAAGAGATAACGTGTCGGATCCACTTACAAAAGGCCTATCTAGAGAGGCAGTTGTAAGATCATCAAAGGGAATGGGGTTAAGGCCTAGGACAAGTCATCATGGCGGTAACTCTACCTAGTAGACTGAGATCACAAGAGCTAGGTTAAAAGAGATCAAACAAAGTTATGAATGACGGTTCAACATTGTCAAATAACTCAACCCATTATCATGATGAAGACAAAGTTCAGAAATCAAAGTAAAGCATTAAGGCTTTTTGATGAGTCAATAAAGCTTAAAGCTTTTAAATGATTTGCTAAGTCTGGCAGGATATGACCTGATATTGTGTCTATAGGATTACACGTTTAGGAATCACCTATGTGAGTGTGAAGTGTAAGCCGCTTCAAAGGGAATGAAAGTAAAAGCCCATTCTCTAAGCACTCATGAAACCAGGCGGTGTTCATGGAAGGAACGAACACAACCGTGAGAACCATAAATGGTTAAGGAGTGATTGTGTGACTTATATTGTCTAGGTATAAAACAAATCTCGACGGTTCAAAGATATAAAATCTACCGATTGGCCGAGTATATCCGATATAAGTTCACTACGAAAAGTTCAAATGGAAACCTACTTATCCAGATGCAACTAATTCTTGCATGTAAAACACACATGCGTCAGTGCATTCCTTTATTTTATAGCCATACTCCATTCATGTGGGAGATTGTTGGTCTTTAAGCTTGGTTTAGCTTAAAGAGAGTAAATGAAAAATGGTGGGAAAAGAAATGGAGGAAAGTGAAAATTTGAATTAGTTCACTTTACTAATGCACTTTGTTCCTCATTTGTAGAAGGAAAGAAAATCTATGTGTATATATAGAGAAGTTCTTCTTCTAGCTCTTAAAGAGTTGAGAAGAAGGCAAGTCTCGCGTCGTCGCTCGCTCACTCGCTCGGCTTCATCTTCGGATTCAGATTTGGATTTGGATTTGGTCAAAGATCGATTGATTGATTCATCGTTTTGGAAAAAATTCCTTTCAAATTATTTAATTAACGAAAATTAAATCCGGAATAACCCATGACCCGCGACCCAGTCCGGTCCGGTCCATTTTTCTTTCCCGGATTATTTTAAATCCATTTTATTTTTTTCACAATATTTCCGCACATGTTTCAACAGTTGTGGCTGTTCTAAAAGGTTGCAAACCTTTTCAGAAACAATGCCAAATTGGCTATAAATATTCCTTCAAATACCAGAATATTTACTTACGAAATTTTCTGATCTTCTTCTTCTTATTCTGCACATAAAAATTCCAGTGTGTTTTACAGCCTTCGAGCGGTTCGTTGTTCATCGGCGTTTTGGTACCAACACTCCGGTGAGTTAAATCGTTCTATCCTAGGAGGATATATTCCAAAACCTCGGGTACTTGAGGAGAATAATTTCCTTAAGGACACACTATGTATTCAGTGAGCTCGGTTTATTCCTATACTGTTTTCAGAATTTATTTTGACGTTCTAGTTCTACTAACTTTCTGTTTCTGTTTGTCCAAATAGTTTACTGCTTTATTTATTTTACAGCAATACAGATTGAATAACATGCCATACCAAGGAGGCGCGCAAATGCCAAGCAAAGGCTAGCCTTGCGCTGGCACTCGCGATTAGGGGTGGGCGTCCGGGTGGTTCGGATTGAATATGAAATTGCGGTTTGGATTTTTGGTTTTCGGATTGAAGAAATTACAATCCAAATAATTTTGGATTGAAGAAATTACAATCCAAATAATTTTGGATTGGATCGGATTATTTAAGTTCGGTTTCGGATTGGATCAGATTGGATTTTTCGGATTTTCGGTTCTGGCTCTCAAGCCTTTAAGTTGAGCTTATAGAAAACACTCTCCATAAAAATAATCATTTAAATGAAGTAGAAAGATGGTAATCAAAAGATGCTTTAGTTATTGATATCTTCTCGACTCTATATAATGCTTCTTCAAGAAAAAAGGTCTCGAATATGCAATACATCACACTGATTCAAATTATACTATTATAAATTAAAAGATTAACTGGGAAAGGTGACCTCAAAATTCAATCTTTAGTCAACTTTGGCCTCGACTCTTCAGTGTTTACAAACGCATGTATGGTGTGGATGGGTGGGTGAGACGTCAGAGAAGAAAGAACCTATATTATATTTGATTTGGTAGAGAATCTCATATTGGACTTAGTAATTTGTATTGAATATACAGGCTAATATTTAATGGGCATGATACTATTGGAGATTTAGATTTATTAGTATTAGGTATGTATGTGGATAATGCCATAATGGGCTAATGTCTAACAGGTAAGGCTAAATATAAGGTAAAAAAAATTCGGATTTTCGGATATCCGAAATTTCGAAGTCCCAAATCCAAAATCCAAAATTTTTAGAAATAAATCCGAACTCCAATCCATAATCCAAAAATCCAAACCAAAAAGAAAATCGAATTTCGGATTTGCCCAAACTATGCCCACTCCTACTCGCGATGCGTGGAGGAAGGCACATGACGTAAACCTGTTAAGAGTTATTAAATAAGAAAAAATACACTTAATAAATTAGAGATTTGATGAGTAATTCAGATTCAAACGTCAGTTAATGGAATCAAATATGACGAAGACCTCTATTTAGGATTATTTTAGGTTAAAATGGAAGGAAAAAGAAATACAATTGCTGGAAAATACTAACCACATGACCATAGATTTCAAAAGAAATGGATTGCAGTTTATAGTTTCCAACTAAGTTATCAAGTAAAGGATATAATAGGGATTTGTGACTTTCTGCTTAAAACTATTTTTTTTTATTGTTATTCCAATTTCATTAAATACGTTTCCAGAAACAATACATAACAAGCATGATAATATAGTCATTTTCTAATTCCTTCGGAATTCCTTAAAGAATTTTATAGGCATTTCAATATTGTAAGTAATACTCCCTCCATTCCATATTATTTACATTTTTTATTTTTTTGTATACCTCTTAAGACAAGTATTTAATAATCTTAATCATAAATATATTATTTAGATTACCAGTTATTTCTCTTCAAAAATATCACTTAATTAATACTACACTAGTTTAAATAATAATAAGAGTAGATCAGGAAAAAAAATAGTACTACAAATAACTTCTTATTTTTCTACAACAAACCCAATATAATTTCACAAGTGGAGTTTGGGGAAGGGTAGATTATACGAAAACCTTACACCTATCCGATGAAGGTAGAAAAATTATTTTCGATAAAATTCTAAGTAAATAAATTCGATTTTTTCAAAACAATTAATATTTGTGACAATGCGGATCCGGATAGGGTCGGGCTCCAATATAATGCGGGTACCGAACAACGGGAGGAAAACATTAAAAAAAAAAATTGTGACAAAATGTAATATTTATCTATGCTATTATAAAGCACGAAGTCACAATATAAAATGTTGATCGATTTGTATGTATGGGTCAAAATTTATCTTTAGAATATTTAAGCCAATATAGTACTAATGGAAGAGTTCCCAAGTCGTCATTTGTCGAAATGGCCCAAGAAGCAGCAAAGTGAGTGGTCGAAGTCAAAGAGTCAACACGGCCGAGGCCGAGGTCAAGTACCTTTGTTAGAGTTTTAACGGCTAGTTTCAAGATAAGATATTAAAGAGAATATTCTAGTTGATGTTCTCTCCACTTGTACTATTAGGGTTTCTTAGGAACATATTCCCCATGAATAGAAAAATACACAATGATAAAGAATATGTGATATTCATTTGTAAAAAAAAACACTTGACTTGAGAAAGAGAATTGGATCTCACTTGCTAAGATACAAGCATCACATTTTCACTGCGATTCTTGTTTATACTTTTTCACTAGATTCGAGAATAACTCAAATATTCGAGGGATTGTCAATCATTCGTCATTGTCAGAAAGAACATCTACTTATTCAATCCCTTCTTGGGTGAATCATTCTTTCTATTTACTTAAATGTTATTTGTTGTTATTCATTATATTTGAATGCTACATTATTATTTCTTATTTCTAGAACATTTATTGTATGTCACTGGCACTGTCCGACCATATCCACATAATATTTATTGTGTCTTTAAGAACTGCATATAAGGATATTATTGTTAGTTAAGATTAATCTTTATGTATATGAATTTATTTGAACCAATTTTTTTATATATATATATATATATATATATATATATATATATATATATATATATATATATATATATATATATATATATATATATATATATATATATATATAACATTGTATATTTTGAAAGTAGATTTATTTGATAAAATTGCCATTTAATTATTTTCTTAATATCTAATATTTTAAAATTAATAGTATTTTTTACGGAATTTTTCTTCTTTGAACTATGTAAAAAGTCCTAACATTTAAAAATTTAAAATTAATTAATATTTTACTTTAAAAGGTCCCAGGTCTTCGAGTCAGCCCGCGCTTTTTCGAAGAATCCTGCACCCATGGGCATACGGCCTGGCAGGCCTTCCCTTTACGCCGGATACAATATGTTTTATCCTGTGTTGTCCAATGCCAGGAGCCCAGGACATAGAGGTACAATTTTATCTCAATTGAATAAACATGAATAAAATGCAAATTATAATCCTCGGTTTAGCTAGTTTTAACACAATTTAATACTAATATTTATGTGATTGAATAAGAATCCTAACTGATGGTTTACTCACATCATTCGATTTAGATTGTTATACAATCACATATTAGAATCAAGGTTGTCGTCATAATCCTAGAGAATAGTAAGGGAAGTCTTTGTAATTAGGGTAAACTTCAGGGGAGATTTTTGTAATATATTATCAACCAAAATTAAATGCACTCTGCCTTTGCCAGAGCTTGTGGGAAATATTGGAACCAATGAAAAATGCTCATAATTCACACAGTCATGAGTTGTTGCATTTGCAGCTCATCCAATTTCCAAAACGGAGAAGGGCCAAATATACCGTTGAACTATGAGAAAATATTTAAATATATCATTTATTATATTTTTATTCCAAATATATCCTTATTGTAATACTTTTGATTCAAATATATATATTTATAGTTGAGTTTGTTTAATATGAATATTCAATCCTACGTGGCATTAGTATTTGATGAGGTGGATGACACATGACATGTCACCTCACTGTCCCTAACCCATTTTACCCCTCCCTTCTATTTTTTCTTTTTCCATCACTAAACTTTTCTTCTCCTCAAAGAAAATTTTAGTGGTGGAAATATAAATATAGGGGACGAAGAAAAGTTTAGTGATGGGAAAAAATAAAAGGGAGGGGTAAAAATCGTAAAATGGGTTAGGGGCGTTGTGGTGGCATGCCATGTAGAATATTAGTGTTATGTAAGATTGAATGTCCACCTTGGACAAACTTAACGAAACAGGGGTATATTTGAATCAATAGTATTACGGCAGAGGTATATTTGGACCGAAAGTATAACAAATATTATATTTAAACCTTTTCTCATAATATAAGGATATATTTGGCCTTTTTCCGTTCCCAAAATCATAAAATTTCCTCAAATTACAATGCACAATGCTTCTTCCATGTTAACTCAATATGACATTGAAGAAGTTCAAGAACACTGCAATCACACCTGTAATTACCACAATTGTGCAATATCCTTATATGTTTTTTTAACAATAGTGGCGTCCGAATCAACTTGTGCGCATCTCGACTATTCTGTCGGTACTTGTTACCTCCCATTCGTAACAAGTAACCTCTGCTCATAATGGTTTAGGCAGACAAGTAATGTCTTGCTCATAAAGGTTTAGACATGCGGGAAGAAATTAACTACTTAGTATTTTTAGTCTTTGCTAGGACTTGAATATTTTCATGCACTTCCTTGACAATTAGGTCGCACTTTTAGATGCAATATTGTTATCTGATTTATATATTCAGTGCCTGAATTTGATGTCAATCTTCATTCTTAGGTTTTATTGTTTATGTGCCAATTCATGTGAAAATGATACGAATTTTATTTCCTTTTATTTCTAGTCGGATTGAGAAGTTTGTTATGCCAGCTCAGGTGAGCCACCTTCACGTGGACTGGAGCTGTGAGAATGATTTCCCTGTTATATACTCTGTAGCACAGCTCTAGGAGCATCTATTAGAGAGTTGATGCAATTTCTGCTTTTGTTATCTTTTTCGTCTCTGCACTTTCATTCTATCTATCAGTGGTATTAGAGCACTTTCCTGCTCAGTGGATATTCTGCCATGGGAGGTGAGATGTCGTAGGTTTTGAATCGGCTTGATCGCGTAGCTTAGCGACAAGACCAGCTCGAATCAGTGCAAGAGAGTTCATTCCGTGAGCTGAAGGAAACTATTGGTAACAATCAGAGCATGGGTAAAGACAAGTAGCAAACATGGCCGACGGGAGGGTCGAATGAGCTCTATTCTCCGACCACCGGACCTGGGGGTTTTTCAGGTACTCACGACACTTCTTCCCTACGACAATCCTCCAATATTAGTAATTCAATTCAACCTCCAGACTCCTAGTTCAACAAACCTCAAAGCCAAATATAGATTCCATTACTCTGCCACATCTAACCTCTCAATTCCCCACTTCCCAAACTTCATCTAATGCCACATTAATCCGCTCCCCCCAATTGCCCAATCGTTCAATTCAGAGACCAATCCCTACCCGGATCCCTAATTCTCAGCCAGTATACAATCTAATCTCAACTCCCATGCATAGTCCTTATTTTACCCACAAGCTACCACCATATACCTCACCCTTCCTGAACCTCTATTCTTCATACCCACAAAATCCGACCTATCACTATAACTCAGTTCAATATAACCCATATTCATTGTATCAACCTAACCCCTCTCATCATTATTACCACCCAACTCCATATAACACTCTTCCACCTCTACCAAATAACCAGACTGTCACTAATAAAGTTTCTGAGGTTTGATGAGAAGGGATTCCTAAGATGATTGTATAAGGTGGAACAATTGTTTTCGGTAAATGAGGCCCCACCTCATCTAAAAGTCATGGTGGTGTCTATACACTTTGATAATCTTGCGCTTCAGTGGCATCAATCATGTATAAGGAGTAGAGCACATCTTCCATTTCCTACGTAGGAGGAGTATCTCTTTGCTTTGGTTGATCGATTCGGGGATACGATGATCCAATGACGGAACTAGTGAAATTGAAGCAAATAGGGGGTGTCAAGAAATTCAGGAGGTGTTTGATATAGCTATGACTAGGTTGAACTTGGATCCTAATCATGCTATAAGTATATTTTTTGAATGGGTTGAAGCCAGAATTAGGGGATGCAGTCAGAATTCATAACCCCTTCTCTTTACCCCAAGCTTACTACTTGGCGAGGTTGCAGGAATCTATATTTGTTAAGCAATCAAGAGCTATGAAACATCCAGTTATTTACACCAGTTCCACTACTAGAGCCAATCCCACTTATGTTCAAACTAAAACCATCACTAACCCAGAAATACACCTACATAAGCTAGTAGATACCAAGGCGAGGAGGAGAAGGTTGTCCCCTGCAGAGTTGAGTGAGAAAAGAGCTAAGGTTTTATGTTATGCATGTGATGAGAAACTCGAACCAGGACATGTGTGTAAAGCTAAAGCACACTTGTTCTTGTTGGAACTAGAAGATGAGAGTACAGAAGGAATTATTACAGAGGATGTATTTGAATAAGATGAAACAGTCGAGGCATGTGAAATATCCCTTCAAGCTCTTAATGGCTCTAAGAAGTATAAAATCTTGAGGGTTATTGGTTATTGCCATAAAAGACAACTTAACACCCTAATTGATAGTGGGTCTACACATAATTTCCTTGATTTTGACTTGGTGGATAGCATGGGATGGCAGATTGATCAGTGCCCACCCACGGAAGTTAGCTTAGCTGTTGGAAATTAAATACAGGTTCACAAGGTCTACAAGGGACTTGAATGGCTATTGCAAGGCAATGTGTCTAAAGCATGCTTCCTCTTATTACCATTAGGGAGTTGTGACATGGTATTGGGCATCCAGTGTCTTAGTGATTTGGGAGATATTATGTTTAACTTTAACAATGAAGTTTGAGTATCAAGGGAGATTGGTGTCATTACAGGGAATAACACCACAGTTGAAGATGGTTGACTCAGAGTCCTTATAAAACATTAAGGGGGGGGGGGGGGNNNNGGGGGGGTGTTCAGTTGTTTATAATTAAAGAAGCTCCAATGGAGAATGATAGTTCAAAGGTGAAAGGGGAAACTTCTCAAACCCAAGAAACTGCAGAGATCCAAGCAGTTTTGTTGGAGCATGCATAACTCTTTGGAGAGCCCAAGAACTTCCTCCTTATAGGGCATTGTTTGACCATATGATACCATTGCATGAGGGTGCCAGGGCTGTGATAGCATACCTTACAGGTATTGTCCCATGCAGAAAGATGTTAAAAATGGTAGCTGAATTTCTGGATCAGGGGTTAATTCAACATAGTTGTAGCCCTTTTGCTTCCCTAGTGGTTTTGGTAGGGAAAAGGGAAGGGAGTTGGAGGATGTGTGTGGATTATAGGGCATTAAACCAGATCACAATTAAAGATAAATTTCTAATACCTATTATTGAGGAGTTTCTAGGTGAATTGGGTGGCTCTCAAATTTATTCTAAGATTGATTTAAGGTCAGGATACCATCAAATTAGGATGTCCACTGATGATATTCACAAAACAGTTTTTCGAACACATTCTGGTCATTTTGAGTATCTAGTCATGCCCTTTGGGCTGACTAATGCCCCTTTTAGCTTTCGGAGTTTGATGAACCACATTTTCAGGGAGCAACTGAGAAAGTTCATCTTGGTTTTCTTTGACGATATATTAGTTTACAGTAGAAGTGTGGAGGAACATGTGTTGCACCTCAGGGTAACTTTTACAATACTCACGCAACATCAACTATGTGCTAGGTATTCTAAGTGTGTATTTGTTGCGACAAATGTGGAATATTTGGGTCACTATATCTGGCTGAAGGGGTTTCTACAGACCCCGAGAAGGTGAAGGTTGTGACAGAGTGGCCACTACCCAGCAATATCAAACAATTGAGGGGATTCCTGGGGTTGGCTGGGTACTATAAGAGGTTTATCAGGGGTTATGGGGTGATAAGCAAAGCATTGACTGTCCTCTTAAAGAAGGATAGTTTCAAATGGACTGAAAATTCTACTCAAGCATTTTAAAGGTTGAAGAAAGCTCTTACCACAACACCTGTGCTGGCTATGCCTGATTTTTTCATCACTTTTGTGGTGGAAACTGATGCTTGTGATGTGTGGATCGGTGCTGTCTTGATGCAAAATGGGAGGCCAATTGACTACTTAAGCAAATGGTTGTCAGTTAGGCATCAGTCATTATCAGTATATGATAAAGAGCTACGGACTTTGGTACTAGCAGTAACCAAGTGGAGTTAATATCTGATATGCAAACACTTCCTTGTTAGAACAGACCAAAAGGCTTTGAAATTTTTATTGGAACAAAAACTATTGATGGGGTCTCAGTTGAAATGGGTGACAAAGTTGATGCAGTTTGACTTCGAGATTGAATATAAAAAGGGAAAGGAAAATGAGGCTGCTGATGCCTTATCTATACTACCTATTGCTGAATTATTTGATATGACCCTTTCCACAGTAAGGACTGAATTGTTGCATGACATTATGAAGAGTTGGCAAAAGGATCCTGACACTCAGGCACTAATCAAACAATTGCAGCAGCCTGGATCAGAGGTTAAAGGGTACACTTACATACACAAACAACCCAGAAGACATGGTAAACTGGTAATTAGACCAAATATGGCTTTGAGAAAAGAAATACTCCAATTGTGGCATGATTCACCTCATGGAGGACACTCGGGGATAAATAGGACTTATAGATGGATGTCTGCACTCTTAGACTGGAAGGGTATGAGAGAAGATGTAGCAACTCACGTGAAGGCATGTGATGTATGTCAAAGGAACAAGTATGAGACCATTGCTTACCCGGGTCTGCTTCAACCACTGCAGGTTCCTTCAATTGCGTGGGCAAGTATTAGCATGTATTTCATCGAAGTATTGCCTAAGTCTAGGGGAAAATCAATGATATGGGTGGTGGTAGATAGGCTTACAAAATATGCACAGTTCATTGCTATCTCTCATCCATATACAGCTACTGATATAGCTAAGTTGTTTATGGAAAATATCTTCAAATTACATGAGATGCCAGAGGAAATTATAAGTGACAGAGATCCAATTTTTACTAGCAAAGTTTGGAGGGAGGTGTTTGCAATACAAGGAGTCACCTTGAACACCTCTACAACTTATCATCCACAATCCGATGGCCAAATAGAGGTGGTCAGTGTTTGGAGACTTATTTAAGGTGTTACAGCTCTGACTCGCTAACAGATTGGGTACAATACTTGATTTTTGCAGAATGGTGGTATAACAATAACTTTCATTCTTCCATTCACACCACTCCTTATGAGGCCTTGTATGATCAGTCTCCTCCCATGCATCTCCCATACATAGCTGGAGACTCTGAAGTGGAAGAAGTGGATAGGAGCTTGGTCATTTGAGAATTCAAGTTCCCGTTGCTCAAGTATCATCTATCTAGAGCTCAACAGAGGATGACAGATCAGGCCAATAAACATAGAACAGATAGACAATTCAAGGTAGGGGATTGAGTCTATTTTAAGATTCAACCATACCGGCAGGTTACCATGTCTCAACATCATTTAAACAAAATGTCTTCCAAGTATTGTGGTCCGTATATAGTGGAGTCAGTTGCCTACAAGTTAACTCTTCCAGCTGAGCTTATGCTCCATCCAACATTCCATATGTTGTTGCTCAAACCTTGTCATGAAATTCCAGTCCTCATTTCTCATCCTCAAGTGCTTAACCTTGCCAGTCCCTATTTCCCTCACCCTCGTAAAGTGCTGGAAAGGAGGTTGATACATAAGGGAAATAATGCTTTGGCTCAATGGTTGATTCAGTGGGATCAAATGTCAGAAGACCAGGCAACTTGGGAAGATGCTAACACGATCAAGATCAGGTTCCGAGGCTTCCTTCCTTGAGGACAAGGAAGTTGTCAACATGGGAGTATTGATACGAGTTTTGGGCCTTGGAAAAGTATTAGTTAGTGTGCTCTCTTCTATGTGTAATTACAGTTAGCCCAGAAATACAATTATTATATTTACATATTAAGTCTTTTATTTCTAGTCGGATTGAGAAGTTTGTTATGCCAGCTCAGCCACCTTCACGTTGACTGAGTTGTGAGAATGATTTCCTTGTTATATACTATGTAGCACAACTCTAAGAGCATCTATTGGAGAGTTAATACAATTTTTGCTTTCGTTAGCTTCTTTTTTTTCCTGCACTTTCATTATATCTATCAAAAAATTTGTGGCTTTTTACAAATTTAATTTTAGTTTTATAACCCTAAATTTTTTTTTTTATATATGTAAAGTTTAATTTTACACGTAAGAGATATGTCTTTTACACACAATAGATTTTTAAAAATTATTCTTTTAATTTAAAATTACAAAGGGACATGATATACAAATAGCACAAATAATTGAAGCACCAAAAGTGCTTTTATCCAAAAGAAAAATAATATAAGTAGGAGAAAAGAGGAAGAAATTCTTTTTTCATTTTTTCCTTATATATAATCCTTCAGTTTTCCGTACTCAATAATCCGGCTTCTGGCCGGGTAGAAAATTCCGTTATATTTCAAGCGCTCAGCTATTATACCAAGCACCAAATCCCTCATTTTCCCCTTTTGATTTGTTTACGTTTGTGTTGTGTGCCCTAGAAAAAACCATCGCAGACGTTCAGATGAGAGACGAGGAGGAGAAGCGTGGTGGTTTTGAGATGATCCGAAAGAAGTTGGAAGAATGGGATTTTTCGCCTTATTACTTTCAAATTTTTAACAAGGAGGAATCTCCCAATTGGCGCCACCCTATGTTCATCGACATCATCGCTGATGGAATGCTAGCCTTTTTCTATGAAAGATGCAAATATTACCAGAGGTTTTTTCATTATCTCTCTTCCTAATGGAACAGTATAGNTTTATTTTTTTTTTTTTTTTTTTAATTTTTTTTTTTTTTTGTTAAAAAAAATTTGTTTTTTTTTATTTTTTTTTTTTTTTTTTTTTTTTTTTTTTATTTAGATAGGTTGTGCTAATATAATAAATAGTTGTTATAGTTTTGTTTGAGGCGAGCTTAATTAAGCCCCGAAATTAGCTGCAGTGAATCTGCCAGCTTTGTATTGCTCACTTGCTTCGACTCGCAAGCAACTATCATTAACAAATTGATATATTAGATTGCTAAGGAAAACCTTAATTAATGAATATAAATATTAAATAGTTTAGTAAACTAGTCACTGATAGCACCCCAGGACTTTGGTTCTGGTGGTAAGAGCGCATCAGGTGATGTGCAGCAGGTTAGACGCACGTCAAGGTTGCGAACCTTACTGGTATATAAGTGTAGAAAGGTAGTGGGGCACACCCATTATTCGTTCTTGGTTATCCAAAAAAGGAAAAAGAACAAGTCACTATTGTTGATGTATGAACTTATAACAACATCTTTGCATTTGAATCGGTTTTTCGAAATGGTTTTTGAACTTGATTGACATCCACAATGTTATTCTTTCTTCTCTGAATGTTCTTGTCCGTTTGCCAACATGCAGCTTCAAGTTCTCACTTGAGCCAATGATAGTTGGTGAGGTGAAGCTTTGCACCTACTCCGAGTTGCAAAACATTACTGATTTCAAGCCTGAGAGCTTGATTCAGAAGACTTTTTCAGGAAGATCGTTTCGTGGCATCATTGGTGAAGGATCTGAAAAGCGTCCAGTGATTGTAAAGACATGGGATTTTCTCCTTCCTTTGGGAGATGAGCATACTCAACGTCTACATAAATTTTGTGTATGTTTGCTAGATTGGTCTGAATTTGATTTCTTGTCTATTATTTTGCGTTAAATGATGTCAAGGGTATTTCTGTAGGATGAGATCGAGTTATTCACAGATGAAAGAGCAAATACGCATCCAAATTTGTTGAAGTTGTATAGGTACTGTTATGAGACGAGGCTTGCAGCTGTCTATGATGAAAAATTCACCAGAGTCTTGTCTGATGTGCTTCTGGCTGGTATTTATTACCTCGACTATTATGTTGAATGACTTGTTCAGTGCGAATTTTGTGTACTTTTAGCCCATTCTTTATGTTTTCTTTTTCTCGTTCGCAGATGACTTTGGGTGGGATGACCGGATAAAAGTGGCAACTCAACTTGCCGATCTCTTGGCATGGCTGCATGAAAAGAGGGTTGCAGTTGGCAGTGTTACTGCTTCATGCATTATGATAGATGAGGTTGAGTTTGAACCCTTGGTCGTCTTCTCGACTTTTTATTTCTCTTAGATACTTGAAGATGTTAACACGTCATTACCTTACTGGCTTTATGGAACCTTTTGGCTTGCAGGAGGTAAATATAAAAGTATTTGACTTTGGTCACTTCTCAAATCATGTGAGCGACGATTGTAAAATTCATGTTAGAGCTCGTGTTGGCAGGGAAGCTCCAGAGGTTGTAGCAGGCATGTTTTCTCAGACCTCATCATCTCTGATGTTTTCATGCTATAGATTAAAGATTTTCTTTTAGTTGTCCATGTTTTGCATGATGCAACGCTTTTTATTTGAGGTGGGTTTCATCAATTCAACCCCGCTACCTTTTTCTTTTTCTTTGCATTTTTTCTTGTTCTATTCTCCTTAGTACCCAAGTAATAAGCAAATTAGGTTTAGTTGTTGGACAAAACAAATTCTAACTGGAATATGTGTTAAAGCCTATGGTTAGTTATGAAACTGTGATAGAAATGGTATGTTCCATGCACTGCAGTGTAAAAGATTTTTTTGCAATCAAATCACTTATTAGGTAATTACAGGAGAAACTCTTGATAGGTAATTACCTGCTATCACAGGTTGAAATTCACTGACCGTGTAAAAAAATCCTTTACGCTGCAGTGTAATAACCTAAATTCTTTCATAGAATACAATGATTTGATCTTCTGTAAGCTACTAGTAGATTCTATCATCTTTTCCACATTGTATGCATTAATCAAGTTATAATTCTAAACTAAAATAAACTTCTCTGTTTTGAATTTGAAACATGTGTGATTCCTCTCCTTTCAAATAGACCGTAAAACACATGCTAGAATGGTCCTCCGGATTTCCTTCAACTCTTTGTTCCATTAACAGCACATCCAGCTTCTTAGTAGCTCTTTTGTCCCAAAAGTGTGCAGGAAAAGATTCCAAACAAGTTGATGTTGTTTGTAGTTTGTTATCTAGGTATCCTATACTGAGGACGTCTTGTGATGCCTTGTTTCTATGCATTGTTCATTAGTGTGCATTAGCTGAATTCAACTTTATGGGGTTTGGATTTTGGGACGACAACTTTAAGTACTAATAACTGGGTTTCAAATTTCATATTTGCACATGTTTAATGATTTTTTTTAACACATACATTTTTTGAGCAAAAATTACTGCGCTTGGGCGAACCAATACTCGGGCTTTTAGCTCCGCCCCTGGCATTAACTCCTCAGCTCGGCAGCTGACTCTGCCATGGCCCTCATATTTTTTTTTTAATGTTTTCCGCTGAAACAGAAAAAGAGCTAGTAAAAAAAGTCTGAATTAGGAATTATGACTCTTAGCTTCCCCCCTGTGGAGAATTTTCATCATATTTGATGTTTCTATTATGTGCATAATATTGTTTACATTATTTATCTGCTTTTCATTACTAAGTGCAGTTCTTTTCTTATATTTTCTGGATCGATACAGGTGAGCGGACGATGAAATCTGATGTTTATATATTTGGTCTTCTACTTCTGGAGCTAATAAGCAAAAAGAACTTCAATTTTCGCGAGAATCCTTTTATTGTGGAAAGTTCAGTTTTAAAGGAGGCTACACTTGGTGAAAAATATTTGGTTCATGAATGCTTCAAAGAAGTTGATCATCCAACTGCATTTGATATCACAGGTCTGGTATTCCTCTCCATGAATATGGAACCAGAAGAAAGGCCGACGATGAAGGATGTTTTCGACGCTTTGAGAGCACTGAGTATGGGAGTGAGGGGGGAGAAACGCAAAAGAAATGAAAACGAGGCAGAATAGAATAAGCTATCCTCTTGGATTAGCTGGTTTTACTTTTTGTATAAACTGAATTTCGTAAGGTACTAACTATAGACTCAGTTACTAATAGTACTAGCTTGGAAGGCTCGTTGGAATTGAACCGCTGCGTGATTAACATTTAGCAACTTGTGTTGCAGCTTCTTTGTAGAAAAGGTTAGTATTGTGATGGAGCTATGTAGAGGAAGAATTTAGTTGCCTGAATACCCTATGAATTGGAGATATTCCAATCCTTTAAGCAAACTATTGTAGACATGTAATGGTTTACCTCTTTCCCCCCCTGCTTATTCTCTTTCAGAGTTATCTGATATGCATAGTATCCTAAAGATAAAAGTTGATAACTTAAAGGGTAAAATGGTTATTTAGCCACCGAAAGCTCGAGCCATGTTGTTGAGTGATAGAAATTGTTAAACGTGACTTTACTAGGTGATTTCGAATAGTTGAATTACCATTTGAGAATAGTTGATTTACCGTTTGAGTGACACAGCATCAGTCCTCGATTGACTTATGATAGCCAAAAAAGGATTATGCTATAGCGAAATGCCATGTGGTTTATATATTATAGGGTCTGTGCTGCCAAGAATGTATTTCTCTCCAGCAATTTGATATCCCTTTCAGAAAAATGACATAAAAAGTACTAGAAATCATTATGATTTTTTAAAAATTTTATAAATGTTTAAACACTGTATTTAATAATAAGTTTCAATCAAAGCAAGAAGACGTTTGTGTTTTGAAACATTAGTATATGGTGGATGTGTATAATTTATGGTCGTAATTCTCATACCTTCATAATCTCCCTGATGATCTTCCTACATGATCTCAAATACTTAATGTCATGTTTATGGCATTCTTTTGTATATCTCTATATAATACTATAAATAGCGAATGAAAAGTGATATTGTACACACTTGAATACATGGAAGAAATAAGAATCTCTCCTCTCTTTCTCTCTATATCTCTTAGCTTATTTTTTCTTGTTTTATATTGTTACTTTGAGCTTAGTTTCTTAAGACGTTATCAGCACGAATTGCTATATTCTTCTTATATTTTCTATAAGAGATGAAAGCCTTTCATGAGAGCTACAACCTTGAATCAATTTGGTTGAGCATGTGAAAATCTGGGCATTTCGTTGGCATATCAATGTTATGTTTGCTTCTATTATACAGGGCATATTATTTTTCAGTTTCCATGAATTCTGCCATTAACTTATGTTAATATGTACTTCTCCGACAATTTGTAAGCCCAGATTATGGAACTGTTAACTATTGAGAAGGTTTCTAATTAATCTTATAAAAATAATAAGAATTTAAATTTAAATTCATGTTGTGGTCAAAACAAATTTTGTATAACTAAGATAGTTTATTTCTTTTATATTTGATCATAGGTATATAACCAACTTATTTTACTTTGATTTTGTAATGAACCAGAAATATGAATTATCTCTTTGCTGATTTTACTACAATTCGCTTTGGCTACAAGTATTTTATATGTGATTATTTTAAGATAGATGATGTTTGTTGATAGAAAAAGACGTATGATTCCACTAGTTGCATTTGCATTTCACCAATTTTTACACTTGTTGACTTGAACAAGTGTGTTAGACTCATTCATTATTTGTCTCATTTTTCTTATGGGTAATGAAATGTTAATACATGATATATAGTACTATATTTAAACTATATGTTTCGATAGATTTACATATAGTATATTAGTATATGAATATGTATTGGATTGAAAATTTTATTTCTTATATTTCTTATCATTTTCAATTCACTTATTTTTAATGTTAATTTTACTATGTCGTATTTATCAAAGTTTAAATTTATGGCTATGTAAAATTATGTTCTATCCCCTTAATATTTGATCATGTGGTTATTTGTAAAAAAGATTCATACGAACTCTTACTAAAGTTTAGGGAAAACCAACTGATTGTTAGAAAGTAGCAGTTCTAAAAGGCTCAAGGGTGAGTCCACTTTGGCTTATTATGCCATTGTATGAGAATAAGGCATCGTGTTTGATTTCTGTTGTACCATGATGATAAGAGTTGGGTCAGAGTCCCAATTCATTATGGCCTAACATGCCTTTATATAAGCAAGGCATTAGGTTTGAGTCCTAATGCACCATATTGATGATATAATGATGACTAAAGAAAGATAATGTATTATTCATGAAAAAGCATGAAGTTTGTCACACTTGATTTGCTCCATTTGTTGAAGTGAATGTGAAAGCGGTGCATAATAAGTCTAAATGAAGACAAGTGGTTGACCAATAAACGTGGGCGTGCCAAAGACCAAAATAATATATAGTCATCATTATGGTAAATGTAAAAAGGAGAACAATAAGGGTTCTCTAAATAATCCTTTAAAGGTGAAGGAATTGTGTATCAATATGGTCTGGAAATATGCGGCACTCTCAGACGATTATAGTCCATTTATTTTTAAAGAATGCGACTTATGACAAGCATTGCAAATGCAGACCCATTCATGAAAGTGAATGTGAATATATACATGTGATATAAATTATGCATAAGAATGTGCTTATGCATGGTTGGATAAATACTATAATTCACCTCTACTGGAAGGTTTGAGAGAAATAAAGATAATAAATTTTACAATCTGGTTATATGACTATGTCATTAGTCGCGTATATGTGGTACGCCAAAAATATTTTGCCATGTTATAAAAAGTTATTAAAGGCAAAATTAAGCAATAAATGATTTTGCTTATGATGATTTTGACCATGACAATTACTATAAAATATTCTGCATAACAGAGATATTCACCATATGGATGGTGTGACAAAAGATCTTGTAGTACAAAAGTAGTTAAGAGCTCCAGAAGACTGATTTATTACTACCCGGATAAATGAAATTGTTCATGACATTATAGTAAGTCTCAAAAGAATTTTTTTGAGTTTCAAATATATTAGCCAAAGTGGTTGTCATTTGAGACTATAAATGAAAGGATGATCGAATATCTTCATATTACTATAATCATACCAGGTAAATATGAAAGGTTACTCGGTTTTTCTTCTATTTGTACTACAGATGTATAAGAATGATGATGGAATCACATGCTATAGTAAATTAAATGTTTACTGAAACAAATATTAGTTGGCATGACCGGCTGACCATCCCTGTTCAATTATGATGCGAAAATTGATTGAGAATTCACCTTGACATATATTGAAGATATAGAAGGATCTTCAAGAATTCTCTTGTGTTGCTTATTCTCATGACATACCAGTTAAGGTTGGGATTGAATTCCTTGATTTCTGGAACGAATAGAAGGTAATATATATATGGGCCCGGTCACCTGCCATGTGGACCGTTTACTATTTATATAATTTTAATAGATGCATCTATTGTATGGTCACATGTGCGTTTGTTATCAACTTGTAATTTGGATTTTACAAGGTCGATTGCTCAAGCTACTAGATCACAGCTCCATAATATAAATTATGATGATTTATCATGATAATGCTAGTTTAAATCCAAATTGGTTTAGCAGAAATTGTATGCCTCTAATTATAGCTAAACCATTGGTTATGAGAACAAAACTCCCAAATAGAAATTTGGTATGATGTTTATTATTTAATATATATACAACAACACTTGTACGCATCTAGCATAGTTATGATAAATTCTCCCTATCACAATTGGTTCAGGGTCAGGAACTGTAACGACCCGACCGGTCGTTATGTAAAACATGCATTATTATTACTGGTTTTTCCTTGTCATAGATTGGTTATACTGTTTATGATGCGTTAGAGTCGGTTGGTTCGGGTTCAAAAAGGTTGATGAGAATTGAGACACTTAGTCTCTAAAAGTAGCTTTATAGTTGGAAAAGTCAACTGGGAGTTGACTTATTGGTAAACGACCACGGAATACGTATTTTATGGCTCGGATAGTTTTGTTAGGTGATTTGGGACTTAGTAGTGTGTTCGAAATATTTTTGTGATGTCCGGTGTAGAATTAAGCTTGAATTGGCGAAAGTTAGCTTTTGGCGATTTCAGGTTGGCAATGGAAAATAGGTTATCGGGGTCGGAATGGAATTTCGGAAGTTGGATCCGGTTCGTAATGTCATTTTGGATATGTGTGCAAAATTTCAGATCAATCGGAGGTGTTTTGGATGGTTTCGGCATCGTTGGTGGAATTTAGAAAACTTCAAAGTTCCTAGGTTTGAATTTGATGAGATTTTGGTGTTTTTGCGTTGTCTTTGGTGTTTCAAGGGCTCAACTAAGTTTGAATAAGGTTATGGAATGTGTTGGTACGATTGGTTGAGGTCCCGAGGGCCCCGAGTGAGTTTTGGGTGGTTAACGGGTCAATTTTTGGTCTTACAAAATGGCAGATTTTTCTGGTGTTTTGGTTTTGGTTTCCTCTTCTGCAATCGCGTAGGGATTCCTGCGATCGCGTAGGCTTAGCAGATGGGGGTTGGATAATTGTCCTATGCAATCGTAGAGAGGAGGATGCGGTCGCGTGTGAGGGTAGGCTCTGGTCTTCGCGATCGCGTGACCCTATTTGCCGTCGCGTAGAGGGAAGCAAGCGAGTGAGGTCCAGATGGCTACGCTTCGTGATCGCGTGAAGGGAATTGCGATCGCGTGGGTTTATGTTTTGCTGAATCGCGATCACGTGTTGATGTCTGCGATCGCGTAGGGTAATTTTGTGGGGCAGCAGGCTTGTTCTTCGCGATCGTGTGAGGAGTTTCGCGATCACAGTGAGTAAATTACTGGGCAGAAAGTTTAAGTTCTAAAAGCGAGGGTTTTAGGTCATACTTCAAAACACCATTAGAGAGCTAGGGAGAAGGAGGATTTTGGAGAGATTTTCAGTGGATTTCTTGTGGTAAGTGTTCTTCAATCACTTTTGGTCTAATTTCATGAATTACTATTGATTTTTACCATGTAAATTGAGGAATCAAAGTGGAAATTGGGGAAAAAGGGGAAGAAAAATTTGGAAATTCTTTTGATGATTTGAATGGGTATTTGAGGTCGGATTTTGGTAAATTTGATATGGGTAGACTCGGGAAGGATAAGGATTCCAATTTTATAAATTTTATCGAATTCCGAGACGTGGGCTCGAGGGTCGGGTTTGACCAAATTTCGGGATTTTTGAGTATTTTTGATTTTCGATTGGGTTTCATTCCTTGGCATATTATAATGGGATAAATCTGATTTTTTGGTAGATTTGGAGCACTCGGAGGCCGAATTTAGAGGCAAGGGCACTGCGGAGTAGCATTTTAGCCAGTTTTGAGGCAAGTAAAGTTTCCAAACTTGGAACTGAGGGTTCGAAACCCCAAATTATCTGATATTTGATGTTAATTAAGGTGACCCACTTGCCAAGTGACGGGCATGCAGGCGTACACCGAATGTTTGTGTCCTGGCTCATCCCATGGCACTACCTAATGGTTATTTCAGGTCGATACTTGTATTGTGAAGGTTGTATTTACCTTGAACATATTAGAAATCATGTTAAGTATAAATGCTAAGGCTTCACGCCAATATGTTCATACCGGAATGATTAGTTATTGTTGTCTCTATCTGTGACTATTCGCTTTCATGTACTCAGTCATGTTATATCATATGTTTCATGCCTCAGTCTCAGTATTTGTTCGTTTATTTTTATGTTATCATTGTTTTGGGCTGATTCTTATATCTGTGAGCCTTGTGAGTGAGACTGGAAAGTATGGACTGAGTGAGGCCGAGAGCCTGGTATAGAGACATTTATGAGATCGGACTGCATACCGCAGCGATCCTCGAATCATGCCTTCGTTGGCTTGATATAGCGCTTGGGCTTATAGGAGCCCCTCCGGAGTCTTTACACCCTCAGTGAGTGCAACAAATATTGAGGGATGGATCTTCCCTGGGCATGGATCTTGTCCGACGTTATTGATATATATTGAGGGATGGACTGTCCCTGGACATGGATCTTGTCCGAGTGATATGTTCCAGAAATAGATCTTCTCCGTGGGGATGGATTGTCCTTTTTCCTCAGTACTAGGTGACTACGTCACCTGTGTTTATGTATAATCCGGGATGGATTTTCCTTGGGCCTGAAGGCCAATTCTAGTACTGAGTGGACTTTCTTGTGAAAGTTTGGGATACTGTGTACACATGATTCTGATTCCTTTTGATCTTATGCTAGTATGTAGATTGTACAAATATAATTGGTGTATCCTTGTTTATTTTCCGTTATATTACTGTCATGTCCAAATTTATACATTGTTGTTCATAAATATCAAAGGTTTAGTTCGCCACTACCTCTCAACCCATAGTTTGGGTTCGTTACTTCTGAGTTGGTGTACTCACGTTACCCCCTGCACCTTGTGTGCAGATCCAGGTATATCGGGACCCGGCTCTGGTCATTGAGTAGCTGACAGTTTTCATCAGAGTTGTCGAGGTAGAAGCTGGCGACCGTGATCTCGTCATCTCTTTCCTATTCTACCTGTCGTATTTACTTTCCAGACTATGTTGGACATTCCTCTTTTATTTACATTATGTATTAGCAGCTCATCAATGAGTGACACTGGATCCGGGATTTGTAGGATTTAAGTTTTGGTTTCATATATTGTTTCAACCTCAGACTTATTATTGTTATTATCTTTAGACTTGTTAAAAATGATATTTCTCTGGTAATCGAATCTATATTAGATATAAATAGGTGGCTGGTCTGGTTCCTCGACAGGCGCTATCACGACTTCAAAATGGGTCGTGACAGGAACCAAATGCACGATGATGGGTCCCAAGAAAAAAAAATTAGGGATATGTGTTTGTGATCCCAGCATTATGGGGGGGGGGGGGGGGAGAATTGGCAGCTGAAAAAGTAATCATGGAATGAATTATTATGAGTGTACCTAGATTCTCGTACAAGAAAATGTGAACTTGAAGTTCAAGTGATAATTCATTTGTAAAATATTACCAGGCGTATTTGTTGACCCAAAGCTAAATGTTATATTTCAGCTGCTAATACTCCAAATAGAATAAAGTCCATGATGGGCATAGTCTATGGAACACATGAAGCGGAATAGACTAATCGGTTCCAAATATAAAACTCCTCGAAGAAGGAGAGGAGCAACTGATAAAGATGGTCATACTAAGGAGGCAGGTGCTCTATAAGAGCACCATGACATAACACTTTATAAGACCTGAAGAGGCTCAGGTACCTGAAAATAATGAGATTTTGATAGGTTATGTCTTTATTGTATGATAATGGAACCGATGTAAAATGATCATTGATGATATTGTTGATATATTGTAGCGCTCAGTAATATTATTATCGACGAGGATCTTGAGCTCAAATCTGTCATGGAATTTGGACAGATAAATGATTGGCCAATGAAAAATATGCAATCAAGATTGACTTTACTTGAAAAACGTGAAGTTTGGACTAATAGTCCCAACACCTGAAAATATAAAGCAGTTGGGTGACACAAGATTTTACGTAAATAGACCGAATCAATGTGTCCCTCAACCGGTGTGTCTCAATGTAGCCGCTAGTCTGAGGCGCATCATTCCCGCCGGCCGAGGTACG